>JADRCD010179407.1:0-17153 GCA_019843815.1 Montemys delectorum
CGAGGTAGCTGCTCCGGTCTGAACACAAGAAACAGTGATGTCTGTTAGACATGTAGTGGGAAATGTCAAGGAAGGATACAGATGGGAGATTTATCTTTAGAAATGCTAAGTATATAAATAGCAACTCCAGCCAGGAGCATCATTGAGATGGGATAAGGGCAGACTTGGGAACAGAAGGAACGGGGGAGAGGGCCTCTTTCCAATTGCACTTACTATTTATAGCTGACCTAATAAGTAACGTCTTAGTATCGAACACAAACAAGTACAGCTGGCTTCCGTGGGCTTCAGGCTGCAGCCATTCTCATGGTGTTGACTGGTTGATGTGTGAGACCAGAGTTGGTGGGTCTGCTAGAGAGAGGCCACTAGGTACCAGCCAGCACTGTGTAAGGCCATGGTGAAGAGCTGGTTCAGCTGGAGGGTGGGAAAGGCTCAGCTATTGGCTCATGATGACACAGAGGAACAATAACTCATACTCCGTTGGTGGCATGCAAACGAGTACAGGCTTTATGGAGCACAATGTGGAAGTTCCTCAGAATACTAACAAAAATATCTCCCTCATATTTTGATCTGACTGCAGCACTTCTGGGTTCATAGCCAAATGGAAGGATATCGACAGGCCAAAGAGGTACCTTCACATCTGTGTTATTCTAGACCTCATATAACTAAAATATGGACTCAACCTAGGAACTGTCAAGGTGAATGGGTAAAAGTAATGTGCTTAAGTATAATACACATTATGTATGTATATATGTATGTATGTACATATGTATGTGTATATGTGTGTATATATATACAGAGACAGAAAATGGAGTATTGTTTAGTCATAAAAAAGAACTGGGGGACATGGTGAATTAAATAAGCCAGATACAGAAAAGTGTGTATTGCTTGTTCTCTCTAATATATGTAAGCATATTTTCTAAGGCAGGCCAGAGCTGGGCATAGTGGTGCAAATCTTTAATCCAGCACTCAGGAGGCAGAGGGATCTGTGTGAGTTTGAGGCCAGCCTAGTCTACACTGTGAGTTCCAGGACAGCCTGGACTATGTAGAAAGACCCCATCTCAACCAAACCAAACCAACAAAACACAAAAGGCTGGGAGGTAAATCATCCTTACCAAAGATTATATTGTAAAGAGCAACGTGTAGGAAAAAGGAAGTTGGATTTCATCGGTGCATACTGTATGGATGGATATGAATATTATGCTGCACTTATATATAGTTAGTACTTCTTAATAGGAATTTTCCATTTTTCAAAATGTTATGTATATGGGTGTCTGCGCACCAGAGGCATGCAGTTCCCATAGTAGCCAGAAGAGGGCACTGGATTCCTTGGAATTGGAGTTAAAGACCAAGCACTGGGAGTCTAATCTGGTCCTCTCTAAAAGAGCAACCAGTGCTCTTAACCCCTGAGCCATCATCTCTCCAAGTTAATACAGTTAACTCCTGTATTAACTTGTACACATCTCTCCTGTTAATACAGTTCTTTAAAATTCAATATTTAGAAGAGTTCCTGCTTTGATTACGGAAATAAGAAGAAAGAGCGGTAGTCAATCATTTCCTTAGAAACTTCTAGTGTCCACGAGACACCCAGGAGGGGCAAGAAGAAGGCTGGTTGTAAGCCACTTACTTGGTCTTCCGTATTTTTACTCTGTGCCAAGTGTGTTCTGACTTCAGGGATTTCACTTTAAGAACACACGGCAAGCCTGGCAGTGGTGGCGCACGCCTTTAATCCCAGCACTTGGGAGGCAGAGGCAGGCGGATTTCTGAGTTCCAGGCCAGCCTGGTCTATAGAGTGAGTTCCAGGACAGCCAGGGCTACACAGAGAAATCCTGTCTCGAAAAACCAAAACCAACCAAACCAAAACCAACAACAACAACAACAAAAACAAAAAACAAAACAAAACAAAACAAAACAAGAAACCCATATGGCTCTCTAGCCCTCGGGTTTCCAGATGGCTTTTACTAAGGGGAGGCACCTGTGGTAGGAGAGAGAGAAGGATGGTATGTTAGAGAATTCACCCTTCTTTTCTTCCCATGGTTCAGATGGCACCTGTGTCTTTCCAGGAGAGCATAGCTTCTGCCCTGCAGTGGATTCAAGTCAGCTGATCTGTTCTCTGTTTTCTGTTTCCTTCCGTTTCTCCTTCAGTCTTCCATGTTTGATTTCTTACTGTGACAGACCTGGGGTGGGGGCCTTCCACATTCCTTGTCCACTCTGCACTTTTGGCATATATATCACAACAAACTAATAACACCCCTCCCCTACTCTTTTTTCTGGTAGTTTGCTAGTGACTCTCTTCACAGGAGGTCTAGGGGAGATACCTGAGTAATTACATGTCAACCTAAGAATGAAAGAGTTGACAAAACATGATTCTTATACAGAAAGACATGATAACCCATAAATAGATAAATATTTATTATTTGAGTTGAACAGTACACATCAGCAAGCTTTATATTATGTCAGGAACAGATACATGTTTTTTTTTTTTTTTTTTTTTTTAAATGCCACGTGGCTCTGAAATGCCCTCTCAGCTTACAAATTTATGAGGAAGAAAATTCTAGAATGTTGTTCAGCTGCATCAGCCAACAAAACAGCCCAGGATACAAGGAGTCTGCAATAATCAACAGCCTCCTTGCCTTTATTGACTGCCTTTTATGTGACAGTCACAAAGATAAATACAACGTAATTACTGCCTAGAGGATCCTGCTGTCTTCAGAGAGAGTTCTGAAGGCAGGTAGTTCCTCCACAGTGTGCTGCTGCTTTGATGGAGGTGGAGGCATCACAGAGAGACACCAGACAGGGGAAATAAGAGGGTGGGGAGAAGGGTTCATTCTTAGAAAGGCCAAATCCTGGAGGATTCGCATATGTGTAGGAGTCGTCTGGGTATTAAGTTGCGAATGTATGTGTGTGTGTGTGTCAATATAGAAATCAGGAGCTGGGAGAGACACTGGGAGAGTCTGGATGCATAGGTTTTGCAGTGACAGTATATAGATAGTGCTGATGAAAACCAGAAATCTTCCATGGATGGAGGATTAAGAAGAGAACCAGAGAGAATGCCAATATTTTAGACTGGGAGTATAGAGAGAAATTAACAAAGGCAAAGGATTAGAGAGCATTTACAGAGGGGGCAGGAACGCAACCAGAATACAATAGTATCAGAGAAGTGGGGGTGGGGGGGGGGGGGTGGGGGTGGGAGAACAATGGAAAGAATGAATGTCAATTACAATACAACAAGAGACAGAACTTTGGAAAAGTCCATCATGGGCAGCCAGCTGGTCCACACATTTGCCTTTTTAGGAGAAGTGAATGGAGTGGGTTTCATTATAGCATCTGCACATCTGCATCTCATGTGCTTTGCTTTGCTCACAGTTACCCCATTACCCACTCACAGCCTAGTTCGCTCTTCCTATTAACCCTTTCCTCCCACCTGACAGCCCCCGCCCTTACTTTCATGCCTTTTGAAAGGTGGGTCTGTGGGGTGAAGCTGGAAAGAGGGATGTGTGGGACTTGTTCGGGTATTGGGGTATGCATGGGCGTGGGTGGACAAAAAGAAGGAACCCGGCAAAGACAGCCCTATGTGGACTCTTCATTTAAATTAGTTTACTTGCCAGCGCTGGTATTATTTCTATACAGAGTGCATCTTTAAAGTTAGTATTGAATACTTCAAACAAGACATCCTAAGCCTCAAGTTTGAGCCCAACAGGGAAAAAGAAAACACCCGTTTCCCACAGTCTTGAGAGTAAGAAGCTCAGAGCCAACTTGGTGACACATTAAACATTCCCCTCATTGGAGACAAGGGCGTCAGCCTGAAGGGTCCTTCGAAAACTCTCTCTGCAGAGTGACTGTCTCTCTTAAGGCAGTAATTTTGCCGAGCACCCAAATGTTTGTGACACGCAGGGGATGGGGGTGTTGCATGGACTGAAAATATTACGCATGCAAAAAAAAAAAAAATTGAAGGTGTTAAGTTGAAGTGGTTTAAAATGAACGTTGAAGTTTAATGGGCAAAATAATGCAGACAGTGAGTTGCTGCACAGAAACAAGCTCTGTCCGCTTCTTCTGGGTTAGGCGTCTGCTCAGAGCGTAGGTGTGTGAGCTTGCTGCAGGTCACCTCTCCCTCAGTTTGGATCGTGGTATTTCTGCTTCAGTCGCCACTCTCACCTCACCGTCTTTGGGATCCTCCAGGAAATGAGGCCTTCCTGAGGCAGGATGTAATGAGCGGCCCCGCCAAAGGAGAGGCAATAGAATTTCTGCTGACTGATTATTTTTTTTTCCTCTCCCCATTAATGTTTCCTTATGATGGTAATGAAAACTTTGAAATATTAACTCAATTACATATTTTATGGTGAAGGGGAACTGCCGTTTTTATAGAAGTTGAATTTCTGGCCTGACATGAGTTTTACTGGGTTGGCAAAAGCAAGCGAGGCGGTGGAAGAATCGATGGGTGAAGACACAAATCTCTGAGTGTGGGCTTGGGAGAGAATTTTAACAGCCATATTTTGCTCTGATTAGCTCTCCTTTTCCCAGAAGCAAAGAGGATGTCCTCTGCTGGAGCAGAGCATTGAGGACAATCTGTCATCTATAATAGGACCACTAATAATAAGAAATCCATTTTCAGGCTCTTCCATTTTAATTAGATGCTGAGTAACTATCATCATAGCTCATCCCATCCTATCTCCAAGAGCTTATGCATTACAGCTCCGTGAGAAAAGCCTTATTACCCACAATGGCTTCCACCCATTCTGGCCAACACAGGTAGCTCATATGCATTGTGTGTCAGAGGAAGATGTAACCATTTTTTTGGTTTTTGTTTTGTTTTGGTGTGGATTGGTCACCCCGCAAGAATAGGCTCCTGGGGTTGGGGAAGAGGGCTCAGCTGTGCATCTTCCCCAAGATGCATCAGGATATGAGTTCTAATCCCTAAGGGACTGTGCATAAAGCCATGGGCTGTAATGCATGCCTATCATCAGCACCAGGGGGAGTGGAAACACGTGAATCCTGGAGATTTATTGGCCATCCAGCCTCTCCTCATCAATGAGTTTCAGGTTTAGCAAGAGACCATGTCTTAGAAAATAAGGTAGAAAGTGGTTGAAGAAGACACTTGACATAAGCCCAATGGCCTAGACATGCACACGTACGCACATGTGCTTATATGAACACTTACACACCTAATGCACACATACCCAAAGAAAAGCCAAGAGTAGACTGTGAATGGGGACAGACCTGTAAGAATGTGTTCTACAACAAGGTGAAAGTTCGTGGTGGCACATGTGAGAAGTCTGTAATAATCTGAGGTGGACGGAGGGTATGTCTCTCTTATCTAGAGCCTTGCTATTGGATCTTACATTGCCATGCAAACATGTCTTACATCCAGGCTTCCACTCGGGCGAGGGGTATTATTTGTTACCAGCAGGCAGATGCAAAGAGAAAACTCTATTTGCTCATGTGAAGTCGGTCAACAGTGTCCCAATCTCTGTCCCTAAACCCTGTCTTCAGTTGTGCCACATCACCAAAGAGCAAGTTCTCTGCCTGCACGGAAAGTTCTCTGGAGGCAGACTATATGCTCTTCCAACAGCTCAGCATCCAACTGAAGTAAGCTGGCAACTCCTCCATCAAGCTGCAAGACTCAGGATTGAACTAGAGCCCAAGTGCTGTACTTGGAGAAGTAGGCTGGCAGGCTTGCTAGGTGCTTATGCACAATCCACTGTGGGTAACCACTGCTCATTACAGCTCTGCAATCCGATTTCAAATATCCCTTATGCAAACGAACATAGTTTATAGTGCTGTTTTAGGTAGAGCTAAGTCAAGGGTTTGGGACTCAAATGCCAGGAAGCCACCATGAGTCACTTGTCATTAGGGAGAGCTCTTAAAATATCAACTAAATAGATGGGCATTTCACTTCTAAAAGAAATAACAAATAACAACAGTGATTTCACTTCTTACAAGAGAAACAAACAAACAAAATAACAACAGCAACAAGACATGTGACTACCAGAAATCTTTCATTTCCCTACTGTGTTATTTTCTTTTTCTCTTACCTCTATTCTTTCCTTTCCTTCAATCTAGCTTCAGCCTCTCATTTAGCAACTATTGAATAGCCACTTGGACAGGTGAACGATCTGGCTCAGAAGCAAACCGTCACTGTTCTACAAGTCTGGAGGTGAGCAATGGTGGGAATTGTAGTTTTCCATGACTTTGAACTTTGCCCTTTAGGCACCCAGGCAATCTAGCTTCTCTAGTTGCTCTTCTCAGGTGCTGTTTAATACCTGAATCCCTGTACAGCACAAAGTGAATTCCTACCCAATGCCACAGTGAAGAATGAATAATAGTCTATTCTGCAAGCATGAAGCATGATGAAGTGACGTGATAAATACTTCCTCTCCCCACCCCACTTCACAATTTTGTCCTCAAGGAAAAGAGACACCGATTGGTGAGCAATTTGCTGACCATGGTGTCTGGGTGACATGTTTGAGGATCAACACATCACATGGTTCCTAAATCACATCTATGTGTCTGGATTGCCTTCTTCAGTGGGCCCCGAACTCAGGGGCTAACTTGTGTAATAAGTCAGAAGGAGCTGGCAGGGAGAGCGCTCTTGCATCAAATGTGGAAAGGCTTGTGTGTCGGAGAGGATATTCTCCCTTCTTTCTATGAAGTCAGTTTTGAACATTACAGAATGCATTTACAGGTAGATCTTGTTTTAGTTTATGGTAAAGCCATATGGAACATTGAGAAAGATGCACAGCAGGAACAGAGGTGGTCCTCTGGAGGGACATGGTGCTTCCTTCAAATGAGTTTGCTCTTAGAACTAAATGACTTTATGTGTATGAAGCATGGTGCCTATAGGAAACTCATAAAACAGTGCCTACCTCACAAGCGCCTTGCTGGTGTTAGTTTTAAGCTTTATAGGTTCTCAGTGAAAAAGTAAAAAGTATTCATTGGAAGTCACTGTCTGATTTCCTTTCTTATGTGATTCTGAGCTATTTTTCCCCCTCTCTGATGTACATGCTTCTACCAATGCTAACACATATTCTATAGAAGGCCAAAGTTGACTTAGGCTTGGTGATCAGTTTATTCGTGATGTGGACTTTTACACAGTGCTGTTCATTTGTCTCTGCGAACTTCTGCTTTCCGTTCACTTCATGCTTGTGCCTTTCCTGCCCATTCAGAGTATAGCCAGATTTGCATTAGATCTCAGTTTGGGATTTAAAAAAGAAAAAGATACTGATGTTTTGAGAACTTCAGAAGTCCTAGGTCACGTAACCCCCGAGTCTATGCTGGAAATCCTGTCTCTTGGTGGTCCAGAAGGTGTTGATAGAGGTCCTCTGCACAAGAACCAGAGTGGGTTGTTCTTAGATGTAAATATACATGTTTGCGCACACACACACACACACACACACACACACACACACACACACCCTGACACATGTACAAGGGGGAGTGAAGGTGTCACTGACTCTTTCGCCTGCTCTTGGGACCCTTTTCCTCTGACTGGGTTGCCTTTTCCAGCCTTGATGTGAGGTCTACACCTAGTCTTATTGTATCTTTCTATGTTTGGTTCTATTGATATCTCTGAGGCTTACTTTTTTTTTGAAGGGAAATGAAGGAGCAGTGGATTTGGGAAAGATGGTAGGGAGAGAGAGGAGGCTGTAATCAGGATGTATTGTATGAAAGATGAGTAAATTTAAAAAATAGTAAAATGCAAAAAGAAAAAAAAAAGCTAAATTAAGAATAAAAGCACCACTGGCTTGGAACAAACTATGTGGACAAGGCTGTTCTCGAACTCACTGAGATCTTCCTGCCTCTACTTCTTGAGTGCTGGAACTAAAGGCAAGAGCTACCACACCTGGCTAGAATCAATATAGTTTTTTAAATGATGTCTTGGTTTGCCCATTCTGAATTTGACAGAAAGATAAGAAGAGGCTTGGGAACGTCAGCGGATGTGTAGAGCAGTGATATACATGCTTTGGGCTTGTTATTGGAGTCTTGGGGAGAAGAGAAGTCTTTTGACCTCTACAATTTTATAGGTCAAGCCTCTGCTTTTGAAGCCTCATGAATAATTGAAATACACAGATACTTCTGTTGGAAAGCTCACTTGATTTATTCAGCTTCTACTTGTCTCAATTCTGGGTTATTCATTCAGAACCACTTCTAGGTACACCTGACAGCTTCAATTACCCAAACCCCAGGCCTGTGTACTCATGCCTGTAACTTGGTGTAATTTAAGCACAAGTTATATTGTGAACATTAAAGAATTTGAAGTGCTTTTACATCCTACCTCACACTTTCCTTGTACAATGCCTGAGTTATCTATCCCTAAACAGTTCAAGAGTATCTGCTGTCCAGGGTCCAAGTGCTGGTGAATAAATGAGCGTAGTTAACAGCAGGCCTGCCCTGGGAATATATGTTAGCGTTGGGAGATATGACCTGCAAGGACAGTGGACACATCAATGGAAAAACATAAGCTTATGACAACACAGGACAGGAAGTCAACACAGAGCCCACAAAGGAAATATTTTTTTTTATTTTTAAAAATGTATAAAAATATACATGATTTAATTTTCCTCAGAAAATAGTTTTATTGCACAGAATTAGGTAAGATTACTCATCCATTCACTTTTTTTTTCAGTGCTTAATGTAGATAAAATATTTTAGAGTCATGAAAACAGTCATTAAATATTAAACCTAATTCGACCACCAGGATGGTTTTCTCTGCTGGGCTGAAAATCAACCTGACAATTCCTGCATGCCTAAAGTCAGAATTTATGACATCCCAGATAAATAAGGAAACAAAGAGGCATCTGCTAAGTATGTGCTTACGCTTGTGCACAGTAATGACAGATTTAAATGTTTCTACTCTGTTAGTTATGTATGTGTATATATATTTATATAACTAAATACATAAATAACTAAATATATAGTTATATGTTATATAATATCTAATATGTAATGTGTATTGTATATTATGTGTTATATATTATATATGCATATATATATATATACATATATGTACATACACACATACACACACCACACACAAATGTGAAGGATGGGGCAGTTCTTTTCATGTGTAGACATGCATCTGTACTCACAAATGCACTTACACTCACATAAAAGCTTGTGCTCTTCTAATTAAGTGTGTTACCAGTTTACCATGCACAACAGTTCTAATGTACATTACTTTTATTGAAAACACGTTTTCCTCTCTCCTAATGGCAAATACTTTGTATGCAATGAGAGTTCACTACAGACAGCTAAAGTTCTTAAAGAGTAACTTGGAGATTAAAACAAATGTATTTTTCTAAGGACATCTTTCACTTCTAAAAGGTCCATGACTTTATCAAAGACTCTAGAGCCAGTTATAATAAAAATACAATACTGGAGATTAATTTACCTGACAACTTAATGTGAAAACTAGGGAAAGCTTTCTCCTCCCACTAGGAAACTGTAGAACTCAATATATTTTGCAATTCTAAAATCTATGAACCATCAAGCAGATGAACAAAACAGGCCTAGACTGGAGAAGGAATTATCAAAGGCCATATTTAATAAAAGAATACTATTCCAAATAACAAAGAACAATTATAACTAGATCAAAACCCCCAACAGTGTGGGGAAGGAACTGAGCAGTGTTTTCACTGAAGATGACAGGCAGATGGTAACCACGCACGTGAGAAAATGTCTTAACTGAGTTTTTCAAGACCATGATGAAATGCCTGACAGGGTCCACTGAAAGAGGTTAGGGAAGACTTTTGTTCAGATTCTTAGAGGGAGCATGATGGGGAGTTGTCATCATCGTCATTGCCGTCATCATGGGACAAAGCAGCTCATGTCATGGTGGTGCCGGTGTTCCTCTGACTCCCATTTCTCCCTTTCCTCCTTGAGATAGCGACAGCTATATTGAGGTGAACCTCAGAGACATGCCAAGGGGTGAATCTCATCAGTCCCCTCTGTGACTTTGAGTCCAGGGAATGTGGCAATGAAGACTAACCATCACGTTTGTCACTGAGGTATTTTAAACTAAATGACAATGAGGTGTTCACCTCCAAAGCACTGCCAATATCCGTACTGTGAAGGATACAAAGCAGAGAAACTCCCATTCAGTCTCCAAGAGAACGCAAAATGCTATAACACTTTTAAGAGACATTAGCAGTTTCTTCCAAAGAAAACACAGTATTTACATATAATCCCCCAAATCATACTCTTTGATTAATTATTCAAATAATTGTGAACTTAAGTTTGAAGAAAAACCTGGAAGCAGGTGTTTACAGCAGCTTTATTTGTAATGTTCAAATCCTGGCAACCATGACTTCAGTAGACAGTATATCCAGACAATGACACTGGATTCTGTGTTAAATAAAAAGGAGCTTACATAAAACCACAGAGAGACAGGAAGGAAACACAAATGCATATTAATGAATGAAAACAGATCCTTGGAAAAGATTATGTACTGCATGGTTGTGGCTCTATGAAGTTCTCGAGAAGACGACATTGTGGTGATCATAAAAGGATCATTGCTTGTCAGAGAAGAGAAGAAATAACAGGCAGAGAGTAAGGGGAAGTTGGGGCGGTCCAGCAGCTTTGCAGGATGACATTGTGGTGGGTACCTGTCGCTATCCATCCTTCCTAGCCCTCAAGAGGCACAATGCCAAAAGGGGGAACCCAGGATGAGCTGTGGACTCAGTGATATTGATGTCATTGCAGGTTCATTTGTTGTGGCACATATCTTACCATGGTGTGTGGGCTGAGGATGCAGAGGATCTGTTTGGAATGAGGGATATGAAATGATAGCAATCACTACATATTTTATTTTATTTTTTTAAATCTTGGTACGAATCCAGAACTACTCTAAAAATAAGACATATTAATTAATTAGTTAATTAATTAATTAATTAATTAAACAAGCTACTATGCCTACTTGTGGAAAAGCCTTCTGGTTTTAGAGAAAAAAATTAGAAAGCAAGGTGTGCTGCTTCCATAACACCATTCCTAACATAAGCATGTTATGAATTCTGTTTGTAAATTAAAAGCAGCATTTTTATTATTAGGTTACAAAGTGACTAGTATTATACTATTAAGTTAGAAAATTGGATTAATATTAAGTACTGTCATAAATGTAAAGTTTTGCCATCAGCCAGTTACATCTTCTGTCTCTTCTATGTGTGTGGAGGCAAGTGCACATGTTGAACCCAGGGGTTATTCTTTAGCTCTCTACCTTGTTTTGTGAGACAGGTTCTCTCACTGGGAACTACGGGGAGCCCATCAGCTAGACTAAGCCGGCTGTGGGGAAGACCTAGGAATCTACCTCTGTCTCCCCAGTTTTGTATTGTAGGTCACCACGCTGGAATTTTTCATAGATGCTAGCTCATGCTTACAAGGTAAGCACACCACTGACGGAGCTATTTCCCCAGCCCCGACAGTAAGCTTTATCTCAAATCTGAATCATTTCTCCCATCCTTTGCCTCTTTCCTTTTCCTCTTTCTCCCCTTGTTCTCCTCTTCCTTTGCCTTCTTCTCCTCCACCACTCTGAAACATGCCTTTACTGCCTTCAAGATGAGAACGTGACATCCATTTTCTATTAAGAAATGAGCCCATTTGAATTTTGCTTGTTCAACATTTCTTAACCAGAAGTCCATGTAAGAATTCGTACTTCCCAGAAGACTCATGTTTTGTGCATTTTATAGTCCTAAAACAATAATAAAAAAAACACTGAGAATTGCTGCAAATGCATTGTTTAATAAACATCTCTCTCTCTCTCTCCCCTCCCTCCCTCTCTGTCTCTCTCTGTCTCTGTCTCTCTCTGTCTCTCTGTTTCTCTGTCTCTCTTTCTCTCTTTTTCTCTCCCTTCCTTCCTTCCTTCCTTCCTTCCTTTCTTTCTTTCTTTCTTTCTTTCTTTCTTTCTTTCTTTCTTTCTTTCTTTCTTTCTTTCTTTCTTTCTTTCTGGTTTCATGGAGCTAGTCAGGAAATTGATGGTAGTTAAGACAATAATGCTTGCTTTGAGAAGAATGAACTCATTTGAGAACGTATCTTCATACCTGTATTGAGGAGAATATCTGTAACTGGAGCCTAATGTATTTGATACCAAAGGACATAAATATGTTTCTGAATTCTCCCCACTGCTTTACAAAGGACAGGTTATGAGTCACTAGTCACAAAGTCAACTGATTTGTACTTTATAAAAAGGATGATTTAGAACAAAAACTCAGAATACATGTACTTAGGAAGGTAAGTACTATTTTGGGAGGAATTGTTTAATTTAAGTTGCTAGATTAAATTACACATTTTATTTTTTTAAATTATAGGTTGTAAGCAAAATCATTTCATGATTTTGTCCCCTTTGTCTCTTTTATCACTAAGATTATAA
The DNA here is from genome assembly GCA_019843815.1 of Montemys delectorum. NCBI lineage: Eukaryota > Metazoa > Chordata > Mammalia > Rodentia > Muridae > Montemys > Montemys delectorum. Next base: position 12,356 of record JADRCD010179407.1, read on the forward strand.
AGTAGTAACAATACCTGGCACCTTAAATTTGCTCTGAGTCCCTTTTTTCTTAAAGCACTCTGTGCATTCAACTAGTGAATGGCAATATCTCATATAGGATGGCAGTAGTCTGTGCACTATGCTGAACACAGCAGCAATGTACAGGAAATGGGGGCCCAGAAATAAGATGAGGAGTGATGTGCCTGAGCTGGACATAGCACTTCAGTGAGTGCGCATGAACAGTATGGAACAGATAGAACTGATCACCTAAGTCCACTTAAATTACATCAAGTGTTTTTTGCCTTGTGTCAAATATGTGTTCTAGGTCTTAAGTAAATTCAAACATCTGGCTGGATTCCATAGAAATTGTTCCAGAGCCGCAGAGCAGGCTGGGATTATCTATTAGGAGATCTTAATGGGGATTCCTCTATAACTCTTGGGGTACCACTGATGCTCAAAGGGGTGTGATCCTCCTGGCAGGCTAATTTAGCAAATGAAGAGAAGAGCAACCATGTGTGCTGAGGTGTTCTACTAGGACTCAGGCTTCTCAGAAAAGCTAAATGTGTTTTAAAGAAGGCTCATCCACCACAAGATAATCCCATTTCACTCCCTAGTAACTCAGCCTCATGCTTGCTTGTACACTTTAATGTCAACTTCTCCAGGTAGATGATCTATGGCTCATAATCTATTTGTAGCATGCCCATGACAACTTAGGCATATTTTAATATCTGCTGTAAGTGATCTATGCTCAACGAACATATAGGATGGGGCTGCTGGTCGTAGTGGGCACAAGCCTGTAAGCCCAACTCCTGGGGGAAACTGAGGCAGGAGGAGTACAAGTTTGAAGCCAGCCTGGATGATTTAGCTAGCCTCTGTTCTGTCTCAACAAACAAACAGTAAATAGATAGATGAATGGACAGACAGACATTATCAGAGTTGTATAGTGCCTGCCTAGCATGTTCCAGGTCCTGGGTTCAATGTTTAGAACTAGAAAAATAAATCAAACAACTCCAAACAAAGAGCACCTAGGGAGCACTAGTAACTAGGACTCCACAGGAGGCATTGAACAGAGAGAAAAACAACATATAATATTTGAGTTCTTACCAAGTTCTAATGTAGCCACACCATACAGGTTACGTTCCAACAATCTTTTAAAGTCATTATTACAATTAATTCCATTTTCCAGAGAAGAAAGTTGAGGCTCAGAGAAATATATTCATTTGCCCAAGTTCACACAACAGCACAGTGGCCAAGCTGAAAGTCTATATATATACTCCTTATATATAACTCACAATCTTTTGGGTAAGAAGTTGAGTCATTGCTGGGCTCTGACTGCAGAAGAAGGCAATACCAGAACATACAGATAGACCCATGACTTCTTAATATATTCCTTGAGAAGGTTATTTCTGTTAAAACCCTGATTTCTCCTATTAAGTACCTCTTATCATTGATCTGTGAGAACTCACTAGTGCAGTGGTTCTCAACCTTCCTAATGCTGCAGCCCTTTAATACAGCTCCTCGTGTTGTGATGACCCCTCATCACAAAATTATTTTTGTTGCTACCTCCTAACTGTAGTTTTCCTACTATTATGAATTGCAATGCAAATGTATCATATGCAGGATGTATTTTCATTATTATAAATTGACCCAAGAGGATTGTGACTTCCACGTTGAAAACCACTGCACTGGAGCGGAAACATCCAACCCAGGGTTGGGGGATGGCACAATCTGGGCCACAGGCTAACAAGTTAGTTGCTTCTGAGAGCAATCCCTGTGAATAGGCAGGGTGGCAGTCACAGGTACAGACTGAGAGTGTCGTCCTGGGTCTGTCAGAAGCTTGCTGGGTGTGGGAGGAGATTGAGAAATGGCATTCACCTGCTGCTGGCACTAGACTCTTGGAGACTCTGACCTGCCGGTGCCTGCTGGTGCCTGACTGCCTGACCGAGTGAGGCTTCTTTCCCGATATTGCTCTTGCTGGTTTCCTTCTTGAGATTTTCACAAACATACGAGTTAGGGACTGCAGTGGCACACCCGAATCTCCCTTCCATTGCCTCCCACTCTGCACAGCACCTGCAGCTAGTCTGTGGTGCAGTTCATTGAACACTCTGAACACTTCACATACCTTTTCTCAGGACACTGTGTTTGCTCTTTTTTTTTAATAGATTTTTCTTGGCCTTTTTGCACTCCTGGGTCCTTCGTCTCTACAGATTCCATCATGAGATCTTCCTGACAGCCTCATGTGTGGACCAATGACCCTCATCTGTTACCGTTACCGATATATCCCTTTTAATTCCTGCACTCATTTTATTTGTACTATATTTCCAAAACCAGGGATCCATGACTGTTTTATCAACAGTCTCAAATGCCTGCAACCATGACTGGGCAATGCGATTTGTTAAATGAATGGATAGAGGTGTGTATTCATTTACTTAATTGTTCCTTAATTAACTTCCTCACTGTACTAAAAGTTCCTTGCAGGCACAATGTTATCGTTTCAGTTTGCTGCTGTCTCACAGGGCTGAAAATAACACAAAGCTCAGAGGATAGATATAAAAAATATTTTTAATGAATCTAATAAAATTAGATCCAAAATTTGGCACATACTATTATTAGGGTCTAGGACAGAAGTACAAGTTATCTACATATCATAAATTTAAATGTTTATAGATCATATTAACAAATTGAATATAGTATATTCTACTTTCCTACCTTGATAGATATTCGTGCATAATAATCTAGGGGAAAAATGGACCCTAGGACTCTATAGAGCCCTGAATTACATGACAGAAATTGATGACAGGGACAAAGTTGGCTCATGTTATCCATCCACTTTGCAGTCTATACCTTTCTTCTTCTACTACCTCAATCTTGCAATATGGGGAAGATCTCAAATGAATCCTATATAGATGTGATATTGAAGATATATAGATGTGATATTGAAGATATATAAAGGCACATCTTATATATATCTATATATCTATATACTTGATCTCTGTCTTAAATATATTTGTACTTAAGACCAATTGCCAAACAGGGCAACCAAAGGAAAGAGGACCACAAGGCCCAGGCACTGAAAAGCAGGACCTACTACAGTATTGTGGATCAATATGAAGTGGCTCCTCAAGGGTTTAATGGTTTGAGTACTTGGTCCCAGCTGATAAGCTGCACAGAAATGGGTCGTTGGTGTGATCATTAATATCAATGGACTAATCCACTGTTGAGATCATTGGTGGACAGACTAGCTAGCAGAGACAAAAACTAATGCTGCCTCTACTTCAAAAACACCTGGAGACACACCCCTTTCTAAACTTGCCATAGAACAATATGGAAGACAGTGCCTCACAACCATCTGTAACTCCAGCTCCAGGGGATCCAATACTGATTTCTTCTGACTTCTGTGGGCACCCAGCATGCACGTGGTACACATGCATAGATACAGGTCATCAGGCGAGGCTCAAACATTAATCCTCGGGTGTCTTTTGTGTTTTCGTTGCTGGTTCGCAGAATCTCAACTGGTTAGAGTGCGGGGACAAGTGAATGGGAGGTGCTCAGCCACGGTCCTGCCTCCATGCTGAGTTTTACAGCCTGAATGGAAGTTTTACTTCCATCATGGAGTTAGCGTGCTAAGGTCTGGAGGTCTACTAAGTTTGGGGCTCTGCAAAGTGTAACAGCAACAAAAACTTTAAAAAAAAGACTGATGCCCAAAAGAGTTCTGAACTCCACTCTAAGGCAACAGTCTTGTTTCCAGACACCATAGGACTGGTGCTCATATGAACCTACAGAGGCTGTAAGAGCCTGCACTTGGCCTGCACAGGTCCAAACCTGACAAGGGGGGTAAACATGGGTTCTACTAATGGAAAAGCTATCTGAAACTGATACCAGATGGCAAATAGAAAATTTCTCTCTCTCTCTCTCTCTCTCTCTCTCTCTCTCTCTCTCTCTCTCTCCCTCTGTCTCTGTCTCTCTGTCTCTGTCTCTGTCTCTCTCTGTCTCTGTCTGTCTGTCTGTCTGTCTGTCTGTCTGTCTGTCTGTCTCTCTCTCTCTCTCTCTCTCTCTCTCTCTCTCTCTCTCTCTCTGTCTCTCTCTCTGCCCATCTCTTTGTTTCTTTTCATGTGCACTGGTGTTTTGCCTGCATGTCTGTGTGAAGGTGTCAGATCTTGGAGTTACAGACAGTTAGATGTGGGTGCTGCGATTTGAACCTGGGTCTTCTGGAAGAACAGTCAGTGCTCCCAACTGCTGAGCCACCTCTCCACCCTGGAAAATCACTTTTCTACAATGGAGTAACACTGGATGTATCAACCACACTCCAGGGCAGACACCATGCCCAAGCAAACTCCATGGTTTCCCCTCAGTAAGTTTCTTGCCTCTCTGTGCTTTGTTTGGCAGGTTTTGTCTACCTAGGTTATTTTGTTAGTTTTGATTAGATTTTTTTCTTTGTGTGGCTTCTTAAAAAGAGAGGTAGAAAGAACATAAAGTTGGATGGATAAGGAGGTATGTGGGGGATCTGAGGGGAGTTGAGAGAAGACAAAATATGATAAAAAATGTATTGCGCCAGGCATGGTGGTGGTGCACACCTTTAGTCCCAGCACTTGGAAGGCAGAGACAGGCTGGCCTCTGTGAGTTCAATGCCAGTCTGGTTTACATATGTGAGTCCAGGACAGACACAGCTCCATTACACAAAGAAACTTTGTCTCAAAAAACAATATCTTGCCAGGCAGTGGTGGTGCGAGTCTTTAATCCCAGCACTTAGGAGGCAGAGGCAGGCAGATTTCTGAGTTCGAGGCCAGCCTCGTCTACACAGTGAGTTCCAGGACAGCCA
>JADRCD010179410.1:0-40486 GCA_019843815.1 Montemys delectorum
ACACACACACACACACACACACACACACACACACACACTTAGGACATTAGGACATTTCTTCTGGCCCTATAGATCCTACATTTTTCACCATTAACACACTTAACAAGAAGATAAAATGCCTGCGTTCCCTCTTCATGCAGGTTCTAGGAGCACCAGGAAGCAGCAAATAGCATGGCCTTACTTTTGATCACAGGGGAAACTTGCTTTCTATGGCAACTGAGGGGTTTCCATTTCTGTTTCATTATTCACAGCATGGTCACCCTGAATTGGGATGGAAGCTAGAAAGTGATTTTCGAGAACCATATGACCTGGCTGCCACTATCTTAATATGATGCATGTCATGGAGTTGGGACACTGCTGTAGTGAATGAGAGACCATGGTTCAGGGATACACAAGTGGGCAGAAAATATCCATGGCAGACACTGGGGTACTTGACTGATCTTTGAACACGACATTTATATTGAGAGGGTGTTCCTACAGAGGTTAACTGAAAATAGAAACAAGTGTTGGCCATACTTCTGAGGTCCCAAGATTTACAGTGAAAGGGGAAAATGAGAAGGTGAGCTGAGAGCCAGCATTTATGTTTCTGTCTGTTACTTTCCACATGTGTTGCGTTAAGTCCTGTTAAGATAATTCCTGCATGCCTTCATTTGCTTTAATCATTTATTTTACCATGGCAAAGAGGAGAGAAACTGATACAACCACCAAGAATGACTGAAGTCTTTCACTTTTTCATTATATTTACCGTACCTAAACTAAGCTATTCATAAAAATGCCTAAAAAGATTAAGACCTGGGATATGTAAGAAACAAGTGCAAAGTGATTATGATCACTTACTCTTTTTCTTTTGTGGTACAGTTGTAGATAATTTCTCAATAAGAATACTATAGTATGGCTCAGATGTGATGTATATATTTTAAGTTGTAGGAATTGGTGGTTTTGTTATCTCCAGGAGATGGAACTAAGAGCATTGAGATGAAAGGCCACCTTAATTTTTCTTGTCTGACCTAAGTGTAATGACAAAAAGTTTGTATGAGTGTCACACGCACAAGAAAAATATGACCAACAGGAAATATTGACATGATTTCACAGACACAGATGTAAAGGATGACGCTATAGCTAAGACAACTGGAGCCACGAGAAAACAAGCCCGTCAAGGAAAAACAGCTTAGAACCTTCAGAAAGAATTTCTTTATTTCAAGTTTATGGATGGCAGAGTCTTTACAAAGTAAACTTTGATGGTTGTAATCCACCAATTTATGACAATATTTAATAGTAGCCTATGGAGATTAATGTAGACAACACAGTGGAGTTTTCCTTATCCTGCCATGAAACTTTGTGTACTGATTTTACATATTTCAGCATGGTCAATTTCATGATTTGTAATAATGTATTGGTTGTGATGTTTACAGTCAAAAGATGATTTGTAAATCAACCCCCCCCAATACATACTTTATGTTATTTAGAAATTTTATGTCCTTATTTTATTCCACTGCTCAGAACAGTGAATGAAAATGCTATTGATACCAATGGTACTCAACACTTACCTTTTCTGTTGCTAATATTCAAAATGAATTATTTTGAAATTTCAATATATGCGCTAGAGTAAATTCACTGTAAGGTCTTTCATAGGCATAAAAGATAATTTCTTTCCTCATCACTTAATAGTCGTATAAATTTGAATCTATACAGCTAAAAGTGTATTTTATCTTTTAAAATAGTTTAAAGATGATTTACTATAGAGTTTCATAATAATATTAAGGTGCCCTTACATTTTAATGATAAACTTAATTGGACTTTTAATATTTTATTTGAAATGTAATATCAAATCTCTTTGCCAACAATTTATAATTCTCCTTTAATAATTTCATACATGTTTATAATGAATCTTAGTGATTTCAACTCTCTTCCAGCTTTATCCTATCTTAATCCCCTACCATTCCAATTCAAGCCCTCTTCACAGCAAGTCCTGTTCATCTTTCTGGCTTTGTGTATCTGTGTGATGTGTAAACTTTAGTTATAATTGCTTGCATTTGTGCAAGTAGGACTTATTTACTGAGCATGGACACCTTACCAGTTGTTCCACCTCTGAGTAAAATGACATTTCTCTGAGCAACCATTGACTAGCTATAGACCTTCCTAGAGTTTGGCATGGACTTCTCAAACTCCCTTGCTATGAGCGCTGGAAGGTGGATGGTAGTAGTCTTGTGCAGATCTTACATAGGTAACCACAGCTCTTGTGATTGCATGTCATTTCATGCAGCTTTCCACCCCATCCTCTGGCTTTTTCATTCTCTCTGCTTTGTCTTCTGTAATATACTCTGAACCTCACGTGAGATGGAACAAATGGCTGATTTAGGGCCCATCACTCAACACTCCCTTATTCTCCAAAATTTAGTCATTTGTGATGCTACAGAAGATTTCTTTGAAATAGACACATAGCTTAGATGGCCCTGTGATTTTCTTATTCTCCCACTTTCTTTTCCCTTTCTTTATTCCTCTGGTTCACATTTTTGGTTCTGTCAATAACAAAGCTTGTTTATCCAAAACAGACTTACTTGAGTGATTGGGAAAGGTGTAGTTCTGAATGTTTGCTGTGAGGGATCATTTACTTCAAGTCTATGTGTTTTTTTAGTTAATGTCATTCTTGATTACATATGTGTCTACAATACTTAGTTTGATGGTTTAGTGGTATTGCAATAGTACATTGTATTCTAATGTTTATGGCCTAACTACTATCAGCAAGTTAGGTAGGGTTCTAGTACCAGACATGCTATCCCTCCTATTGAATGGACTTTACATACAATTAGTCAGCTATGGACCACCACCAATACATGAGTACATTTATTGCACTTTCATGAATAGCTTGCCTTGATGACCATTATAGTTTATAAATGCTGCAGTTTGGTAGGACTATTGATTTCTTCCTTCTCTTGGCATCATTCATAGTGTTTACTAGTACCGTAGATAAGGAGAGAGGCTTTCAGGTTAGATTCAGCACCAATAATCCAAGTACTGTGTCTGGAATATATACTGCCTTCAGCAATAGATCTCTGAAAGTAAATTAAGGGCTATGGTAACAATCTTTATTTTGGGCAGAGGTCAATTGGACACTACCATGAATAACCATTTGAGAGGAGATATCTCATACCTGGTACTGAGATTTTAGTTTATGGTCCTTGCAAGGAGCATCGTCAGCCCAAGCGACTTAACTTCTTTTAAGCTTTCTTACTACATCTTACATCTTATCCACATGTATATATGTATATACATATATGTAGATATCACTCCTCATCAAAAAAGGTACTATATGCTTAACTTATCATGGTAAGTCTAGCCCACAGGAATCCTTTATAGTAAAGCTTCTGCAGTTAATGTAAGATGAATGGCTTAAGGAAAATTGAAGAAGATGGTAGAAAGATTGTAAGTGCCAGAATACCAAAAGTCTATTGTGAAATATTCTTTCTTAGAAATGGCTCCATAAACAAGATCAGAACAATGACCAGAACAACTGACATGCTAAAACAGAAGGGGGGGGAATTTTACAGGGCCCCACCCATCTACAAAGGCCTACAAGAACTAATAATTGTTAGGAGATGGAGAAATAGCCTGTCTCATGGAGGATATCCCTCACTGGTTAACCCATATCCAGTGGTCAGCCTTGAAGCCATATAGACACAAACAACAAAAATGGACTCAGCAGGCTTTACTTATATATTACTGCATACGTATACATACACATATCTGTATATCTATATGAGAATAATAGTCAAAGAAAAGGAGGCTACTAATTTGAGGGGGAGAGGGCAGGAGATAGAGCAATGCTTCTCAACCTGTGTGTCACAACTCCTTTGGGCCTGAACAACCCTTTCATGGGGCTTGCCTAACACCATTGGAAAAATCACAGACCAAAATTATAGTTATAAAGTAACAATAAAAATAAATTTAGGGTTCGGGATTACCACAACCTGAGCCACTGTAGCCACTGTATTAAAGAGTCAGAGCATTAGACAGGTTGAGAACCACAGGGTTAGAAGAATTAGGGTTTAATCCTAGGCCTGTTTTCCTTTACTTCTTAATGTCTGGAATACATTGGACACTTTATTTCATTTTATCAGTTAATATGCATTTGATAAGTAACAGGTAGATTACTGTCTTCTCTGTCAATCATTACAGAGAAATTGATACATGTATTCCGCTACCTTTTCTTTCTAAGTCAAGCTCATAGCCTTATACCTGCTAGGCTGGCACTTGGCCACTGAGCTATATTGTCTCATCCGTCACATATATTTGGATATTTGTGTATCATGGTACTCTATGATCGTTGCACTTTTTGTGTCAGTTTTTAAAGCTTACTCATGCCCTATCTATGTTCCTGCTTTTGAGGACTGCCCGGCTATCTGTGAGCTGATTTATTCTACTCCTACATGAGTTATATATTCTAGTTTTTGTTATTTATCCAAATGGCTTTTATTTCATTTACACAATTTATTTGATATTCAAAAATTTCAGGTCTTAATTCTCAGCTGTCAAAAACTCACCAAGCATATTTTTGTGTTCATGCTACTTATTGATTTGCATTTCTTGAGAGTTCAGTGCCACTGACTGTATCCATTTTTCCTTTCTTTTTTTCCATGCTGGATTCTGGGAGAAACCCAGATCTGCCTTTCAGCTCTCTAAATTCCACTTAAACTCTACTAAGTTTTTCCTTTGCCCCATTTACTTTTAATTTTTAATAATTTTATTTTTCATTTTTGAGAGTTATATTTTATGAACTTTTCTAAATCCCTAACTTAATTTTCTCATAAACTATATTTTCTTATTTTGATACCTTTTTTCAAAATTAAAGATCTTATGTAATACTAATTTATATACTTTAACTTAAGACTATGTTTGTTTTTTAACCTTGTCCATTAATTCGGACTGAAACATAGTTCTTTGATTATTTGCTGACCTTAACAGTATCATCTCATGTTTGTTTGGTTTTAGTTGATGAGAATTCTGAGTTCTGATGAAGGAATCCCTCCCCTTTGTTTGAGCTTTGCTTGATAAACCTATGTAAGCCTTTATTGAGATTCCTTTGGCTACATGTTGGAGAGACTTGACTGGTTTAGCATGCTGTAAGAAGAAAATGTAGCTCCCCCCAGATCAGCACTCTTTGAGGCATTTTTCTTTATATTAACCGTATCCAATATTTAATATTAGGAGTTACATTTTTATGTTGCTATATGCATGTCACAGAGAGGTTTACCCCTGAAAGCATAGCAAATACTTTCATGATACTCATTTCTATTTGCATTCCTGAGTTCACATATTACCGAAGGAGCTCCTATGATTTTGTCAGTCATGCAATCAGAAGGCATCCATACATGACTGCTTTTCTACTGCTGTTGCCACCAAGCTGAATTAGGATGGAATTTTAATAGATATTCCACAAGTTTAAACTAGCAGCGTAATCTGGAAAACACATTTCAGACATCCGCATTTTAATATGTAAAAAAGTTTAAAGCTCTGAACTTCAATATTATGACATTGTACACTGTGTTATTGTAGATCTATTTTCTTAAGACTAATACCTGAGATAAGGTACCTAAACTATTCCTAAAGTGACTAAGAAATAATGTCTGCTATTGTTGGTATTGTTGTTTCTCTGGATGTTATCACTCACCAGCCGAATTATTTTCACCAGTGCTAGGGATTAAATCTAAGACTTTATACATCTTAAAGAAATTCTCTCTGAGCCTTACCCTAGCCATCAAGACAACTTATAAGAATTTGCCTATTTCATCAGTTCTATACTCAAACATTAGTTTAACCAAACTCCTATAGTTAAATATCCAGATTGTCTCCAAGCTTTCATTATTCATAAATAACACTATCCTTAATATCTGGGCACACAAAATTTTCATGAATCTTTGATTTTTCATATGTGTCTAAACCTTGAAACTTCAGGTCAGACACTTTTGAAATGTCTTTAATGTATTGGTAGTTTACTGCTCGTAAAGGTCATACCCACTATCAGAAAGAATATCCTATTTTTAATAGTTTAATCCTGATTGTTCATCTTATTGAACTTCCTTCATTGATATTATTAAATTAACTCATACATTCTTTTGTGTGTGCCTCAAAAGTATCTTTTCCTAAAACAATCACATCTTCTACATCCTTCCTTGAAAGTGGGCTCCAATGTTGCTCAATCAGCAGAGCCTTTTTGCACAATCAGAAAAGACAAATGTGGACACAGAGCACCATAGATTTTATTCCTTCACTTGAGACCCAACTCTGACTGATGGCTATTCTTTGTCTGTCTGCTATTGGACAGTATATAAATACTATTTTTTAAAATGAAATTAAAAAAGAAAGACTATGACTTTCTTAGAACTTGATACTCATATTAACATAAGGACAAAATAGATAAAGTGAATGAATAAAATAGGTCCAGCAAAGACAATCCAAAATGTATATTTTTTTCCTGTAGCAGAGGATCCAGTAATGCTTTTAAGTAAATTCATATTTAAAATGATTTTTTTGGTTTTAAAAGTTTCTTGTAATAAATTTTAAGATAATCTGGAGTTGGGTGTCCTCAATAATAGGATGACTGCCTAGCATAGAGAGGTCTGGATTTCAATCCCTAATACTAAAAGAAAAATAAAAAGAAATTTAATGTATTATTTTGTTTTAATGAATCCTAGTATTTGTATCATTAAAAGTTTATTTCTGGATTAAAAAAACATTAAACTGAGTATAAATCTTCAGCAATTTTACTCAGACTGTATCATAATGAAATTTATATACAATTTAAATGTTCAGAGCTTTGAGGATACTTAGAAATAATTCCTGTATCATATATTTTTGATGTTTCTTTATTTGATGACATTCATCATGTTCAGATAGACTAATAAAGTTACAAGTAACATCACCAATTTGAGACAAAATTCTCTTCAATGTACTGGATCCCTGATAGTTCATATCTTCCTCTCAAATTTATCTTAGAAAAATATATGCAAAAGCAACTTTAAAAATATATAAATTTTCCAATCACTGTAGGGGTTTTGAATTCTTTTACTTGTATTAGATATTATGTTGTGTTAAATCTAGCCTGACTGCCAGATTTTCTACAGATCTGTTAAATGTACAGAAACCTTAGTGAGTTCCCAATCTAATATAACCCAAGAATATCAGACAACGCTAACAAACAATAGACAAATCTTCCGTACTTTCCAGAACTCGCTTAGCTTCATTTCACTGTCTAACCAAGTATAAAGTCCAACAAGTTTCTAAAAATGACCATCCATATCCTCCATTAAAATTTGAAAAACATACAAAGTCATGTTCCTGTGTACATTGATCTATAGAATGTGCAATTTTTTTTAACAATGCATGAAAGGAATCCTTTCAGAGATGCCTAATTCAATAGTCATTAATAAGTCATTTACTCCCTGTAGGTAAGTTACAACACAAAGAAAGTAGTGGGCATGTAAGGAGAAGTGTATCATGATGACATAGTATCCAGGCTTGGCTTTTATAGAGAGAGATCATGCATTTTGATTAAGTCACATTGACAATAGAATTGCAGAGACTTTGTCTATAGAGTTAACAATGTCATTGGTTGGGTTAGAGAGATGCTTCACCAGTTAAGAGGATAGAGATTTGGTTCATAGCACCCATATCTGCTCACCTCCATAATTAACTCCAGTTCCAAGGGATCTGACATGCTCTTCTGGCTTTCACAGGCACCAGATCTATACATGATACATATACATGCATGCAATGCATACAGTCAAAACACTGGTTCACATAAAAATAATGTATACATATTGTTTATATACATACACACAGTCAAAACACTGAATAATATAAAAATAAAATAAACTATAAATAGTGGCATATGGTGCTATAATATAAACCACACCTCACACACAAAAAGTGCTCAACAATTGTTATGTATTACTGTGAAAATTTTATTATTTAACTTTCAAAACTATCATAGGTTGTGTATTCTAGGCAATGGAAGTTAAGAATAGAGAGATGGAGTAATTTGCCAATTGTCTCACTAATATCCAGCAGAAGTGGGCTTAACCCTTGACAGTGTCCAAGTCCATGTGCCTTATCTTTTCCTTTTGTACTACCCCATGTATAAAACGCCATTTAAATGCCAACAGCATCGATGATACACAAGTGACAATAAAAGAGGGAGAGTGTTAATAAAGTGGACTTTTACCAGGAGGTAGAATTTTCTTCTTAGAGAACAAAGGCAATGAAGTCCCTAGGTTAGTGTCAAGGAACCATCACCTTGATGCTGACATTGTTAATGCAACTTTATCAGACAAAATCCACAGGGCAGTTTTTGATGTGCTTAGTTATATTTTGTAGAAATCACCTTGGTCATATGGCTGATATGGGGATCCCCTTCCTCTTTCACATCTTCCATTGTCCCTATAAGAAGGTAGTTTATTTCTCATCTTAATAGAAATGCACAACCCTCTCATGGCTGCTTTAACATACAGTAAAAAAGAAAAGTGAAGCTATTTGCAGCTTTCTGTCCCTATGTATGTGTATGTTAGATAGTGTTAGGTCCTCGAGAGAAACAGAAGCAAATAACTGTATGTTCAAGAGATAACAAATTATAAGCATCTGACTTATAAGATGGTGGAGGTTGGTGAGCCTGAAATCCAGAAGCCTGAGCCTCATCGAAGAGTTAATGTACTAGAGCTGATTCCTAAGGCAGCATAGAGTCAATATTCATTTCTCCCAGTGAACCTGAATTTTTTCTCTTAGGTGTTGGATGACTATATGAACCACATTCACATTATGAGAGGAATCTCTTTTATTCCAAAGATCACATGTTTAGAATCAAATTACATTTTAAAAAATACCCACATAGAAATACCTGTCATGGTATTTGACCAAGTAGTGGGTGCTGCAGCCTTTTCAAGGTTACTTGTAAACATAGTCATTTTACATATATTGAAATAAACATGTCAAAAATAATAAAATATTCAAATGGTACTTAGAGCAATTGCTGTCTATAGCAGAACCCTAGCTTTTTTGTTTTTTGTTTTTTGTTTTTTTCTTTTTTCTCCTTCCTTCCTTCCTTCCTTCCTTCCTTCCTTCCTTCCTTCCTTTCTTCCTTCCTGTCTTTCTTTCTTTCTTTCTTTCTTTCTTTCTTTCTTTCTTTCTTTCTTTCTTTCTTTCCTTCTTTCTCTCTTTCCTTTTTGTGACTAGAGTTTCAAGTAGTTTTACATTTATTACTGATGGTGAGATATTTTTCCTTCAATATTCTCCATCATTTACATTTGATACTGGGTCTCTCACTAGCCTGATACTCTGAATTAGGGTTAGGCTAGCTGGCCAGTGATCCTCATCAGTCTGCTTGTGTTAGGTCCTAGGCACTCCTCAGGTACTGCAGTTCAGGGCATGTGACACCTATACCCAGGAATTTTTGATCTATAGGAATCAACCTCAGGCCCTTGTGAGCTAAGTCCTTTACTGACTGAGTACTATTTCTTGCTTCCAATCTAGACTTTCAAAGCACAGTAAATATGGTTACAGTAGAATTGGCACATACATATAAGCAATGCTTTTCACTATCATATGTGTTCCCAATGGTGCCGGCTTAGAGAAAGATTTCAATGTTATCCTTAAAATATGCTGGCACATCTGTAGTCTGCCATGGCCTAAAGTGTTAATGACATTACTAATTTCAGACTTACACATTTCTAAAAATTTCCTCTGTGCACACTCATAAATGTATGGATGTTCTTAATCTAAAAGCAAATGGCGAAAATAAAGTTTAAAAATAGATACTTCATTCAGTAAACATTTTTGAGAGCACAAAGCTGCTAAATCGCTGATCTCTGCTCTTAGACTCTATAATATTCCATTAAGTAGTAGAATATAGATGGTGTATTTTTTTCTGGTTTGCTTATAGTCTTTGTTTTATGAGAGAGGTGTTGCTATTTAACCTAGGATACTATCAAATTCTTCACAATCTTATCTCAGCCTTCCCTGTGTTGGGAATAAAATACATATATCACCATGCTTGGTTCTCTGTTTTTGAGAGGGTATTTTTCTCATGTAACTGAGATTGGTCTCAAACTTGGGTTTTGAGAATCTTACTGCTTAGCAGTGTGTGCAGCTGGAACTACAAGCAAACATCACTATGCTTGGCAGTCATCTTTAGGTATTTGAAAATTGAGTGACTGAATACAGCTCTGAGAGCGATTTGAATTTTATAGTAAGTTGTTGGACAATGATAGAATGCTGAAAAATATAGACCCTCCTGTCATATATCTCACTGGGTATTGTGTCTATATAAGCTTGGGAAGTTACTCTCTTTGAGCATCATAGCCTTCTTTTATAGAAGGAAGTGATGTGGGTACTTACCTTACACTGCTGTTAGGATAGAAATTAGATTATGCAAATGAATAATTTAGTATGGTAGTTAAAATAAAGTAAGCTTTCAGTAAGTACCAAATAAAAATAAAATCAACAATGCTTATAGAGAGATAGAAGCACTACTTTTTGATTTGCTGTTTTGTTTTGTGTGAGACATGGTCTCATTGCATAGCCCTGGCTTGCCTAGATTGTGCTATGTAGACCAGGCTGGCCTCAAACTTAAAAAGATTCTCTACTTTTGCTTCCTGTATTCTACTATTAAATGAGTACACAGCAGTTCCCAGAAATAGTTTCTAAAAATATTTTTAAATAAGTGATAAAGAAAGCTAAACAGGAGCATGAAGTACACTAATTTATACTTTAAAATAGCTGCTTTGATGCTTGGGTTTAAGAATACATAGGGAGGAGCAA
This sequence comes from Montemys delectorum, assembly GCA_019843815.1. NCBI lineage: Eukaryota > Metazoa > Chordata > Mammalia > Rodentia > Muridae > Montemys > Montemys delectorum. The sequence continues at coordinate 10,810 of JADRCD010179410.1, forward strand.
GCCAGAAAATCACTAAGAGAGGAAAGCTGTTTAGAAACAGGACATATGTGCACAGTGACAGAGATGAAGAGAAATTGATTTATTTGAGAAATATTTGTAAGCTATCAATCACTGAAGTGATGACAGTTTAGATATGGGGTGCAGGGAGAAGCAGTTAAAAAGACAAAATGGAGAATGACATCAGCTTTTCTGGAAACTATTAGTAAAAAATGGTGGCACAGAGTTACATTATGGAGACCATGGGAGTCTTCATATATATATATAACTATAACTATATATAACTTTGATATGTATGTATATATGTACATATATAATATATATATATATTATATATATATAAAGAACTATATAAACAATATAACAAGGCAGAATAACATCTGACCCTCACAAAGGTGAGAAACTTGGGCAGAAGTTTTGATTCTTTCATAGTTTGGGAGATTAAAGTTAGAGGAGTCTAGAAAGAAAGTCTAGAAGTGAGGTGGCTTGGTATATAGGCTGTTGAAATAAATTAGTGTAGATGAAAACATTCAAAATAGACATTTATCCAGCCACTGTTTTACAGGCTGGCAGGCAGAACCCAAGGTGTCAGCAGTACTTGGTATCAGCAGAAGATTGCCTCATTCTGAAGTGCTGAACCTCATCTTCAAAGACCTATATAAATATAAGGACTTTGGAATTATGTCTTTGTATGGTACATTTCACTTTTCACTACAATGGTAAACCACAATAATTGTAGAGCAGAAAGTTTATGGAGAAGAGGAACCTACTAGGTATCAGGTGCTTATTCTGAAGAGGAGGTGTGCTAGGTAGGTTGGTGTCAACTTGACACAAGCTGAAATCACTTGAAAGGGGAGAGTCACAATAAGAAAATGCCTCCTTTTGTTAAGATAAATGTTCTATAGATATCTGTTCAATCCATTTGGTTCGTAACTTCTGTTGATTTCACTGTTTCTCTGTTTAGTTTCTGTTTCTGTGATCTGCCCATTGCTGAGAGTGGGGTGTTGAAATCTCCAACTATTATTATGTGAGGTGTACTGTGTGCTTTGAGCTTTAGTAAAGTTTCTTTTATGAATGTGGGTGCCCTTGCATTTCAAGCATAGATGTTCAGAATTGAGAGTTCATCTTGGTAGATTTTAACTTTGATGGGCATGAAGTGTCCCTCCTTATCTTTTTTGATAACTAAGTTGAAAGTCGATTTTATTCGATATTAGAATAGCTACTCCAGCATGTTTCTTGGGATTACTTTCTTGGAAAATTTGTTTTTCCAGCCTTTTACTCTGAGGTAGTGTCTGTCTTTATCACTGAGGTGAGTTTCCTGTATGCAGCAAAATGTTGGGTCCTGTTTATGTATCCAGTCTGTTAGTCTATGTCTTTTTATTGGGGAATTGAGTCCATTGATGTTAAGAGATATTAAGGAAAAGTGATTGTTGCTTCCTTTTATTTTTGTTTTTAGAGGTAGAATTATGTTTATGTGGCTGTCTTCTTTTTGGTCTGTTACTATCTTCTCAGCACCTCATGGCACCTTCTCTAAAATGGACCACATAATCAGTCACAAAACAGGCCTCAACAGATATAAGTAGATGGAAATTATCCCATGCATCCTATCAGATCACCAAGGACTAAGGCTGGTCTTCAATAACAACATAAACAATAGAAAGCCCACGTACACATGGAAGCTGAATAACATTCTACTCACTGTTAACTTGGTCAAGGAAGAAATAAAGAAAGAAATTAAAGACTTTTTAGAGTTTAATGAAAATGAAACCACAACATACCCAATCGTATGGGACACAATGAAAGCAGTGATAAGAGGAAAACTCATAGCTCTGAGTGCCTCCAAAAAGAAACTGGAGAGAGCTTACACTAGCAGTTTGACAGCACAACTGAAATCTGTAGAACAAAAGAAGCAAATTGACACAAGAGAAGTAGAAGGCAGGAAATAATACAGATCTTTCACTTGCTTGGTTAGTGTCACACCAAGGTATGTAATATTTGTGGCTATTGTGAAAGGTGTTGTTTCCCTAATTTCTTTCTCAGCCTGTTTATCCTTTGAGTACAGGAAGGTTATGGATTTGTTTGAGTTATTTTTATGTCCAGCCAATTTGCTGAAGTTGTTTATCAGCTGTAGGAGTTCTCTGGTGGAATTTTTGGAGTCACTTAAATATACTATCATATCATCTGCAAATAGTGATATTTTGATTTCTTCCTTTTCAATTTGTATCCCCTTGGCCTCCTTTTGTTGTCTATTTGCTCTAGCTAGGACTTCAAGTACTATATTGAATAGATAGGGAGAGAGTAGGCATCTTGTCTAGTCCCTGATTTTAGTGAGATTGCTTCAAATTTCTCTCCATTTAGTTTGATATTGGCTACTGGTTTGCTGTATATTGCTTTTACTATGTTTACGTATGGGCCTTGAATTCCTGACCTCTCTCAGACTTTTAACATTGAGGGATGCTCTAGAACAAAAAGAAGCAAATACACTCAAGATAAGTAGACAGCAGGAAAGAGTCAAACTCAGGGCTGAAGTCAACCAAATGGAAACATAAAGAACTATACAAAGAATCAACAAAACCAGGATCTGATTCTTTGAGAAAATCAACAAGATAGATAAACCATTATCTAGACTAACCAGAGGGCACAGAAACAGTGTTCAAATTAACAAAATCAGAAGTGAAAAGGGAACTACAACAACAGAAACTGAGGAAATTAAAAAACTCATCAGATCTTACCACAAAAGCCCATACTCAAAAAAACTGGAAAATCTGAAGGAAATGGACAATTTTCTAGACAGATACCAAATACCAAAGTTAAATTAGGCTCAGATAAATGATCTAAACAGTCCCATAACCCCTAAAGAAATAGAAGGAGTTATTAATAGTCTCTTAACCAAAGAAAAAGCCCAGGAACAGTTGTGTTTAGTACAGAATACATTAAGACCTTCAAAGAAGACCTAAAAATACCAATACTCTTCAAACTATTTCACAAAATAGAAACAGAAGGAATGCTATCCAATTAATTCTATAAAGACATAATTACTCTGATACCTAAACCATACAAAGACCAAAGAAAGAGAGAACTTCAGATTAATTTCCCTTATGAATATCAGTGCAAAATTACTCAATAAAATTCTCGCAAATCAAATCTAAGAACAAATCAAATTGATCATCCATCATGATCAAGTAGACTTCATCCCAGGGATGGTTCAATATATGGAAATCAATTATTTTAATCCAGTACATAAACAAACTCAGAGAAAAAACCACAGGATCATTTCATTAGATGCTAAGAAAGTATTTGACAAAATCCAACACCCCTTCATGATAAAAGTCTTGGAAAGATCAGGAATTCAAGGCCAATATCTAAACATAGTAAAAGCAATATACAGCAAACCAGTAGATAATATCAAACTAAATGGAGAGAAACTTGAAGCAATCCCACTAAAATCAGGGACTAGACAAGGCTGTCCACTCTCTCTCTACCTGTTCAACATAGTACTCAAAGTCCTAGCCAGAATAATTAGACAACAAAAGGAGGTCAGTGGGATCCAAACTGGAAAGGAAGAAATCAAAATATCACTATTTGCAGATGATATGATAATAAATTTAAGCAACCCTAAAAATTCTACCAGAGAACTCCTAAATCTGATAAATAACGTCAGCAAAATGGCTGAATACAAAATAACTCATACAAATCAGTGGCCTTCCTCTAATCAATGGATCAACAAGTTGAGAAAGAAATTAAGGAAATAATACCTTTCACAATAGTCACAAATAAGATAAAATATCTTGGTATTTCTCGAACTAAACAAGTGAAAGATCTGCATGACAAGAACTTAAAATCTCTTAAGAAAGAAATTGAAGAAGATCTCAGAAGGTGGAAAGATCTCCCATGCTGATGAATTGGTAGGATTAATATAGTAAAAATGGACATCTAGCTGAAAACAACATACAAATTCAATGCAATCCCCATCAAAATTCCAAATTAATTATTTAGAGAGTTAGAAAGAGCAATTTCCAAATTCATCTGGAATTACAATAAATCCAGGATAGCGAAAACTGTCCTCAACAAAAAACGAACTTCAGCAAGGATCACCATCCTGGACCTCAAGCAAGACTACAGAGCAATCGTGATAAAAACTGCATGGTATTGATACAGTGAAAGGCAAGTGGATCAATGGAATAGAATTGAAGACCCAGAAATGAACCCATACACCCATGGTCACTTGATCTTTGACAAAGGCGCTAAAACCATCCGGTGGAAAAAAGATAATATTTTCAACAAATGGTGCTGGTTCAACTGGGAGTTAGCATGTAGAAGAATGCAAATCGATCCATTCATATCTCCTTGTATAAAGCTCAAGTCCAAATGGATCAAAGACCTCCACATAAAACCAGATACATTGAAGCTAATTTAAAAGAAAGTGGGAAAGAACCTCGAGTACATGGTTACAAGGGAAAGTTTAGTGAACAGAATACCAATGGCTTGTGCTGTATGATCAAGAATAAACAAATGGGACCTCATAAAAGTTCAAAGCTTCTGTAAGGTAAAGGACAATGTCAATAGGACAAAAAAAATCAACCAACAGAGTGGGAAAAGGTCTTTACCAACCCTATATCAGATAGAGGGTAATATCAACTATATACAAAGAACTCAAGAAGTTAGACTCCAGAGAATCAAATAACCCTATTAAAAATTGGGTACAGAGCTAAACAAAGAATTTGAAACTGAGGAATATCAAATGGCCAAGAAGCACCTAAAGAAATGTACAATATCCTTTGTCATCAGAGAAATGCAAATCAAAACAACCCTGAGATTCCACCTCACACCAGTTAAAATGGCTAAAATAAAAAACTCAGGTAGGAGCAGATTCCTGTGAGGATGTGGAGAAAGAGGAACACTCATCCATAACTGATAGGATTGCAAGCTGGTACAATTCCTCTGGAAATCAGTTTTGCAGTTCTTCAGAAAATTGGACATAGTACTACCTAAGGACTCAGCAATATCATTCATGGGCTATATCCAGAAAATACTCTAACATGTAATAAGGACACATCCTCCACTATGTTCATAGCATCCTTATTTATAATAGCCAGGAGCTGGAAAGAATCCAGATGTCCTTCAATAGAGGAGTGGATACAGAAAATGTGGCACCTTTACACAATGGAGTACTACTCAGCTATTAACAATGATGAATTCATGAATTTTTTTTTTTAGGTGAATGAATAGAACTAGAAAAATATTTCCCTGAGTGAGGAAACCCAATTGCAAAAGAAAACACATGTATGCACTCACTGATATGTGGGACAGTTTCTTAATTAGTGATTTATAGAGAAGGGCCTGGACCATTGTGGGTGATGCTATCCCTGGGTTGGTGGTGCTGAATTCTATAACAGGAAGCAGGCTGAGCAAGCCATAATGAGCAAGCCAGTTAGTAGCAAGTCTCCATGGTCTCAACATCAGTTCTTACCTCCCCAGTTGGCTCTACTTGAGTTCCTATCCGGACTTCCTTTGATGATGCACAGTGCTATAGAAGTGTAAACCAAATAAACCCTCTCCTTCCCAATTTGGCTTTTGTTCATGGTTATTTTGGCTGGTAATTGATGGTACCATCTGCCATGATAGGAAAGTCAGATGGAGAAAATGATCACACTATATGTACCATCAGAAAGAAGAGAGCAATAAATACTTAGTATCATTTTTGCCCTTTTTTGCAGTTTATAATTCCAGCCAAGAGAATTGTGCCACCCACCATGGGAGGTGAGTAGTGGTCCTTCCACCTCAATTAACCTAGTGTATATAATCCATCACAGGCGAGATCAGAGGATAACTTAACCAGGTGATCCAGGTGTGGTCATAAGCCTGTTTCCTAGATGATTTTAGATCTTCTCAAATAAGCAATACTAACAATAGTATTCAAGTCATGTTACTAGTTTTGCTTCTGTTGGAAAAAAAACCGAATAATTATTTCCTAAAGATAAATTTTGCCTAAGTGAAAATTATTGGCATGGAAATATTTTGCTGTTAATCAATGGTGCTTAAATAAACTTAAAAACTGGTCATACAAAGCAATTTATTTCATATTGTCTTTATTGTAAATGGAAGATTCATTTGAAAGTCTGTTTTAGGATATTTCTTGATATTGTAACTTGCATAAATGTAGCAAAATTTGCTTTTCAAGAGGATCAAATAAAGCTTTTATGTATTAAAGAAGTGCCTGGAGTGGTGAGTAGAATCTCTCCTCTGATGAAAACTTTGAGAAATAGTGATTTAAATTGCCTTCTAAAAGATTTCTAACATATAAAATTAAATAATTATAATGAAATATAAATATATATAATTAGAATAAAATAAGACAAATGAAGTATAAACTACTATGACAGTGTATGTGCATGTAAAATACATATTTATGCAGAATGAATTTGTATGTGTGTGTGTGTGACAGAGAGGCAGAGAGAGAAAGACAGAGAGAGAGACAGAGAAAGAGAGAGAAGCAGAGAGAGAGAAAGAGACTACTTGGGTCATTTCAAACCTTACTTTTCTGAGTGGAATTTGAAACTCATTCTTTACTGCTGAAATTCTTAGCAATGTCTTTAATGCTTAGGGAGATGAGATTTCAAAAATTCTGAATGTCTTAAAACAGCCTAGAACTTCCTTGAAATTCTTAATGCTTGAAATCTCATATTTTTGGTTGTGAGGTATCCTCTAGCACATATCAGAGACATGGGATTGGAGAGGCTCCAGGAAGTAACTCTGGCAGAGATTCCTAGCAGTGGTGGATATGGAACCTGAAGTGGCCAGCTCCTATAGCCAGATAGGACTCCCATTGGAGGGATAAGGAAGGACATCAACCCACCCCAAAAATTTTCAATCCAAAATTTTTCTTGCCTACAAGATGTGCGAGGACGAAGATGTCACAAAGAGTGAGGGGTGGTCAATTAATGACTGGCCCAACTTAAAATCCATCCCATGGGTAAGAACCAATCCATGACACTATTAATGATACTCTGTTATGCTTGCAGACATCCTAGCCTTGCAGATAGGAGCTCGTCCTCTGAGAGGCTCCACTCAGCAGCTGAACAAAGCAGAAGCAGAGATCCACAGCCAAATATTAGATAGAACTTGGGAAGTCTTGTGGAATAGGAAGGGGGTACAAACTCCAGAAGTTCAACAGAATCAACTAACCTGGACTCTTACAGGCTCTCAAAGACTGAACCACTAACGAAAGTGCATACAAGGGCTGGACCTACCCCCACCCCGCGACTCCCACCAAATATCTAGCAGATATGCAAGTTGGTCTTCATGCAGGTCCCCCAACAACTGGAGAGGGGCTTGCCTTGACACTGTCACGTGCCTATGGATCCTGCTCCCCTAAATGGGCTTTTTTTTTTTTTCTGTTCTCAGTGGAAGAGGATGAGTCTGGTCTTGCAGTGACTTGGTGCTAGGGTAGATGGGACCCAGATAGGCCTTCCCATTCTCAGAGGTGATGAAGAGGGTGGAATGCAGGAGGGATCATGTGAGAAGGAGACTGAAGGAAGAAGGCTTTGATCCAGACATAAAGTGAAAGAAAAAAGGATGCAAAACATTAAAAAAAAAAAAAGACCTCTTATTTTTAGGCCTGGATATATACATGGAAGAAAGGGGGTTCTTATGCTAATAGTTAATATATAAATCTATGTATGATTCTCAGTTGATAGTCAACAGATATTGAATTATGAATTACAAAAGCATTAAATATGATATGAATAAAGCAAATGTTTTATATATGTAAAGATATATTTATATGTATCCAAAATCTAATGAGAATTAAAAAAAAAAGTTTAGAAACAATAGTAAAACTAGCAAAATCAAAGTTCAAAATTATGTCTATGTTATGCTCATGCCACTTTGGATTAACCTTGGCATAGTAAACCAGAAGAAATGTTAGTCTACAATGGTGATTAATAATCTTGTAATAAGTAATGGTAGTAAATTCCTATGATCCCAATGCTTTGGTGGCTGAGGCAGAAAGATTACATATTCACAGATCATCAATTATATAGTTAATGCCAACCCAACATGAATTATGTGGAGAGACCCAGTGTTCACAAACCTTAAGTGTCCAGCTGATGATGTAGCTCTACAAAAGAGGGCAATTCTCCTTGCACAGGAAAACAATAAAATTCCCATTTCTGGGATCAGACTTCTAGACCTAAAACTGGGGTTTCCCCAGCCAGTGATCTTTAAAGTAGAGTAAGATAGTCTTAGTGCTGGGCCACCCACTTTTGTACATATACCAGCCACATTGCTCTCAACTGGGAGACATAGCACTAGCAACTGTGTCTATGGCACTTTCTGTGCTAGAATCAGATTTTACCACAGTAAAGGAAAGTCCATGCCCTTGAAGAATACACATTTTGCCCCTGGTCTGCTTGGGACTATCTACATTTTAAACCAGTTATAGGCAAAGCAAGATTGTTGGTCAACTGTCATGTAATAGTACAAGGCAATGAATAAAATATTAACATATTGTTCCTAGAGTACTCAGAATTTCTCTGGGGCTGTTTTCTAACTAAATTCAAGCTTTTAATTTTATAGTTATTAAATATAAAGTATTGGAGCAAATAAAAAGTTGTAACTGCAAATTAAATCTTTCCTATTCAGTTTGTATGCCTTTTGGATGAATTGCTTCTCCACAAACTAGGAGTATGAAAGAAAGGGAAGATCTCAGTCCATCCCAGACTGGATCAAAACCCCCCTTTTAATCAACATCTACATAAAAGTTTGCAAAGCCCTGGTAATGAACAAATAGCTGATTTCTCGATTACTCCAGTGCCCTTTAGTTGTTTCTAGTCCACCATGGGATCTTTAGGCTTTCTACCTGGTTGTTTTTAATATTCAGGCTTTGAGTGTGATCTTGGTTAAAATATTCCCATAGATTTTTGTTATATATTAAGATCTGAGACTCTTAATCGAAAATACACATGATTAAATACTATTATCCTAGTCATTTTCTCAGTTCCTGCACATACCATCTTCTCCCTAAAGCTTAAAGGCATTGCTATGATGGTATATACGTCTGGCTATATGGGATATGTAGTAGGTTCTATGGAATGGAATTTTCTGGGCTGTACTTCTTGAGGGTCAGCTTCAGGAGACAAAAATCTGAATATGTGGTAAACTCCAAAGGAAAATGGAATCTTTTATTTCAATGGCCATATTTTCAGAATTTGTCTATGGAGACCTGACCCTGACTTCAAATGATCTAAGGCTAAATAAATGGTTCCACCTGCAAGCACGGTGGTTTTGGATTAACCTCCTTTTGTAACTAAATCTGACATTTTTCATACATGAAAACAAACAAACAAGCCAAGAGATATTTTCTGTAAATCATAGTGCTTGTCCTCTAAAAATGCTCCTGAAAATATTTACCACTTTCAATTTCCCAAATAATAATAAGTTCATTTTCATAAATAATTAATACACTCTTTTGCATTTTAGCCTTGGAATAATCTTATTTTGCCAAGTGGAGGGTTTATAGAATCCCATGCATTAACAAAAGATCAGAACAGCAATTAACAGTAAGGGGAAAGAAAAATAAGATGTACAGCCATCTCCTCTTTTGTGCAGTAACAAAGCTCCCTGAATTTTTAGAGTATAGAAATTTGTTTAAACTGGAAGATTGCTCATTTGAATTTAGGATTAAATATTATCTAGAATCTTCCCTGAGAAACACAGCCTCGGTGACTTATTTCTGTGCTTTAATTTATCAATGCCAATAAATACTCCTACAAATTAATCAGTATTTTCAGTGAAATGGCAGTGTGCTATCTAATAAAGAACTGTATGAGAATGGATGGAACAGTGTCACATAACTGAAGGGGGGTTAAGAACAATGAACAAAAGACAATGTTCTATTTGTGTACACAAGACTACATGAAAAATGGTCTAACCAGCTTTCTTGTAAAGTCCAGATAATGGGGCTATAACTCATTGCTTGAAGTTTGATGAGCCACAGAGAACGATTTCCAACCCATAAGACTACAACATTTTACAAGTACATCTGAAAATAGATTGTAATGGCATTTTTCATTGGATGGCAGGCAACTACTGGGCCTAAATGGATCTAAGAATATAACCTTTAATTTAGAAACTTATTAATAAAATAACTATTTTTTAACTCAACCTACAATGTTGCTTACTTCTAATGTAATATTATTATACTGAAAAGTTTATATTTAGAAAAACACACATATACTTTGTTTTCAGAGTAGACCATTTGTTACTGGATTATCAATTGGTACACTCTTCTTTGAAGAGGACCATTCTTCTAATCTCGGAATGCTATAGTGACTTGTAGCTCTTTGTATAAGTTTGAGGCCTAATAGTATTTCCCTACTAACTTTGACATATCTACTGGTTTTGTCCTTGTTCAGCTCAGGATTAGTTAGTTGTATTGGTGAAACTTTCTGGGTGTCACTTTTGTCATTCCTAAGAGACACCCTCCCATAGCAAACTCATTGTTCCCCCGACTCTAATAATTTTTCTACTCACTTCTTCTTCAATAAGCTCCAAGCTTTAGGTGCAGGAGAATGTTGTAGATGGGCTGGGCAATGCAACTTTGCATTTTGATTAGCTGTGGTTTTTTATAGCGATTTTCATCTGTTTCAAGGAGAAGTTACTTTCATGAGGGGTGAAGACCAACCTTCTCTGTGGGTATAATGATAAATGACTAAATTGTTGTTGGGGATTGTACTGAGTTGATAAAGTGCTGGTTTCAGGTTTTCCTCCAAAATCCATGAATGTACTATACCCAAGTAGTTAACTATCCAGTTGTATTTTATTACCAGTCGTGGCTTCTCTCTTGTTGAACGTGTGTATTGGAGAGCTTCTGGTTACACCATGGCACATGTACCATGATTCCACTCTTGGGATTATTATGCCATGCTGTTTTTAAATGTGGTTCATAGGTGTTATATCTGGTAGAAATGCTGTGGACTACCCTCCCTTGGAAGCTGATATGGCACTTTCTGGTATTACGAAAGTTATCCTTTACGTAGCAGGCATCCAGTGACCTATAGTTTTTATAACTTGACTAATTCTAGCCACTGTTTTGACCCTTCCTTGAGATCTCAGTAGCACACTCTCATTTAAATCATCTCAAGTTGAAATCACGGTATACATGAATGTAGCATTTCATTTACTCTCCAAATTAATCTCAGACCACCTTTCTCACTTGATAAATGCTGTTTCTATCCAATCACTCCTGCTTTAAAAACATTACCATACTCTTTCTCCTTTTGGCATCTCAAATTACCAAACTTGACTCATTTGCTCTTAAGTATATTCAGAATTTGGTCTCAGCCAATGGTTTTCATTGTTTTTTTTTTTGTTTGTTTGTTTGTTTGTTTTTCGAGACAGGGTTTCTCTGTGTAGCCCTGGTTATTGCCTAGATGAACACACCACCAAGCACTGCCTATTCTAGCACTGACATCTTCAAGCTAGAATTTTTTATTTCCAGCCTATGCCTGACTATCTAGTCTCACAGATAGGTCAGAGTTACCTTAGTAGAAGTCAAACCCAACAGGAAATGTGTGAAAATGCTAAAGCAATAGAAAATCTTCATTTTAATTATAATAAACTCCCCAAAATTGTATAAGACCTCTGTCGTCAGATTCGTTTGTTTTCCTCCTACCTCTGGCCCAGACTTCTTCCGTTTCTGCTCCCTTCTTCATCATTCACAAGCGTCTGACTGTCTTCCTATTGCAATATACCAAAGTTGTTCACACTTCAATATCCTTTGCCTGTGCTTGGAACAGAATTTCTTCATGTTTAGTTATATGGCTTCTCTAACTTTGCTTGTGCCATGTCTTAATGTTAATTCTTAAGGATTCCCTAATTACTGCCTTTGAGTAAAAATTTGCTTCTCTTATTTAACTTATTCTTAACCTATATAGCATGCACAGGAGTTAACACTGCCTAATATGTGATTTTATTTCATTATTATATATTTTCTCACTTAAGGTTCTGTAGTTATTTTCTCATTAGAGCAAATATGAGCACACAGTATGCATTCAACCAAGGTTTCCAGAAAGATTGGGTAAAATACCAGCAGTTTCTAAGCCTCCACTTCAAACTCCATGTACAATTGAGTTTCTATAAATCATTTCCTATTTACACAGAGTTATAACTATGATTTAGTTATATTTCTAAGATGACTTGCACCAATGAGCTTCCCATTTACAGAGCTAAGTAAAGCTGAAACAATACCAAATTTTATCAGCTGTTACCCAAATATTCTTCTTTTGAACTAACTAGAAATGGATGACAACCCTTTTCTTCATATGTTCCGTAGTCACAGATGCAGTGCTGGAGTCAAGTGAGAAACCTGGGATGAAGGCCCTGGTTACGGGACTCACATGTTTAATTGCCATTTTGTTTTATTTCCTTTTGGAACTGGTGACATCCCATTCACTTCTATGTTCATGATATGCTAGTATCAAATGCCTAGAAAAGTCAAAAGTAAGCCCAAAGGATGAGAGCCAAATTGCCTGTTGCTAAAATAAAAGGCCATTGTTACTATATATTGCAGTTGCGTAAAGTATCTCCTATATTAATTGGCCTCTGCTCTCCTTAATAGTCTCACAGAGGTGGCTAGTTTGAAATCTTGATGTATGATTAAAGAGAAAAGAAACTGTGTGAGCTAAGGCTAAAAATAGGTGAGTCTTGTTTTATTCTGACATTTCAGCCTGCGACTTCAGCCTTCTACTGGGAAAACAAGTATCAAACAGGAGGACAGGGGCTCTGTTGCTTGTTTATAGTCTATGGGGACCCTCTGATGGCTGACAACACTTGAACAATTTAAAGAGCCCGACCCCTATGCTCCAGAAGCATTTCAGTGAATATGTAAAAGTCTCTGTGAGGACTCTAGTGTTTGGAAACAGAATGGCACGATTTTGATTGAGGCCCAGTATTGATTAACCTCTTTAAAGTTCTGGCAGCGACATTTCTCCCACTAAGCAGTTTGCCCATGTACTTAATACTATGAGAGCTGAGCACCACTGGTCAAGGGCTTCATAAGAAAGAGTTCCTTTGTCTCTTTTTCATTTCCCTTCAGAGAATATAGACTTCCCTATATTCATTTCAGCCACTATCCAAAGAGCATGCTGGAGTTCAGGAACAAGAGGGAAGTCTCTGAAAGGACCTTGAAAGAGAAGACAAGAGATCAAACTCCTTTCTCTGCCTTTCCTAACTTTTACCTGCTACTTCATAAATCACCAGAGTGCTCCATGATTTTACTTCTTATCTGTATAATGTGAGAGATTAAACCTACACTCCTTCTCAAAGGTATTTTCTTAGAATGAATAAGTCTGACATTATGGAAAGAAATGGACAGTTTGACTGTGACCTTGAAAAAAGAGAGATCCAGTCTCACATCTTATATTTCCTAGACTCAAGCTGGTGTCAACTGGAGAACACTTCCAGGCCTGACATTCAGTCTTGTGGCATGGTTGGTAATAATAAGAAACATTAGAATAATTTTAAGACTAACTTTGTCAAATCATAGATCACAGTTAGAAGTGACTAAGAAATCTGTTATTAGTGTCACATTTTATATTTGAAAGGAATGAAACACCAAAGAGTTAAGCATCCAGCCTCAATCTGTAATGTAATTAGGTGATAGAAATAGCATACTAACATTGAAGCAGGGCTACTTTATTGCTACATCAACCTATTTTTATCTTGTCTCTGTGTAGTATATTCCTTGAGGTCTGATGCCTTGATTTAATTTTCATGCCTTTTGGTATTTCTGCTTACAGACAAATATGAACTTAGATGATTGAGAATAAATACACAAACCTTAATAAACTTTGGCTAGAGGTAGTCAGTATCTCATGGTTATAAATCTCATTTTCAAATGTGCATATCCCAGATCTTTATTTTTCTTGTTACAACTGGATGAGTTTTTAGCCCTAAACTTAGACAATGCATAATGAATCACAAAATAAATTATAGTGGTATGCTCAAAGAAACGATGATATTGGAGCAAAGATGTTGCAATCTTTGAGGATAGAAGAGTCACTGAGAAAAAGTTGGACAAAGGAAATCCTCTTGGGATGCTGATGGTAGTCTTATTTGTTAGCAAAGGCACTTCTCCAACATTTTGTATACTGACAAACATATTGCCCATTTCTTAAAGGAAAACATTTTACCACTATTTACTTAAGTGTACATAAGAATAAGACAACTCCTGTTTGCCTATTGCTTTCCCCGTACATTCAACCATCATAAGAATAGCTTCTTCTTCTGATATATGGTAATGAGCACAGAGGTTCATAACTGGATGGTATGGACTGGGGGGGGGGCTTGGAACACTGAGTTGCAAAGGGATGATGTCTGTATTACATCTCCCTGGCAAGGCAAAGGGATCGGAGAAAAAAGAGAAAGCATGAAGATTGTAAGAGCCAGAGGCGGAGGAAACAGCCTTTTTGATATACAACAGGGCTGACGCACACAAGAATTCACAAAGATTAGGGCAGCGTGCATAAGTCCTCAGACTGATTAACACAAAAGTAGACACAGAGTGCCACTCACTCCTAGCCAAGAGACGATTTATGATGGAGAGCTTCTGCAAGTGAAAGAATTAGCCTTTTTTTAAAAAATGATGTGATACTGGCTGTTTCACTTACACTTAAGATCGGGCCTCGTGTTCAGGAGAAGCTGACTGTAACAAACGAGACTCCACAGTTTTTTAAGATAGAGAAAGAATGTGATGTTGAGTGAGGAAGAAGGTGGGGAGAATCTGAAAGAATTCAGGGAAAGGGAAGGAATATGATCAAAATATATGGTAGGAATTCAGAAAAACAAATTTAAAAATTGTCCTTGTGTGTTCTGTTTAGATGACATATGAGTCAATGAAATGTTTATATATAATACAAATTATCCATATGTATTCATTTCTGCAAGTTTTATATCTGATATAAGTGCCGGTAAAGTTAACTCTTATTTAAATTCATATATTCTCTGTGTAAGAGAAAGTAAGGTAAGTCACTTATTTACACTTTGCAACCTACATTTTGGTGCTCTTTGGACTTTAGGCAGTCAGATATTTTAAGTCCACTGAACAGAACAGAATATTCCTTTCTAAATTAGCATCCCTGGATATGAGTGATAATGTATCTGAAACCTTTCAGCACACATGTCCCTGAGATGGCTTTTTCTGATCCCTGTTGGCAATGCTAAGGAAAGTTCATGTTGCCCTAAGGGGATAAGTTCCCTAGTTGCTAATCAGGATGGATTTGTGTTCTATGGACATATGTCTAAGAGGAATTGATGTAGACTGCCATGTCTTTGACACCTCAGACACAACAGAACCGCCCTCAGATAGTACTGATCTCTGTCAGAGCCAACCCTCCACAAACAAACAGCGAGAAGTGACTTAGAGTTGAAAGGGCCCATCGTCTGTCCCTAATCCCTGTCTTCTTCCTTTGGCAAATAAGATCATCCATCGACAGTAGGAAACAGCAAAAATGGTCTCCTACTTAAATCTGAAGTGAATCAGGTAAATAAGCATAGAGAATTTTTTTTTTTAGATATCCAAGCTAAAAGGTTTAATTTTTTTTTTAATGTTTGTTAAATTTTTTTGTTTATTGTGTAGAAATGGTCAGCTCATGGAAGCAACTAAAAGAGGGAAGGTAAATACACTGCTAAACCCAGAGAATGTTTACAAGCAATGTACAAATCTGGATATAATTTAGTTTTCTTGGATACATGAATATTTTATAAACTGGTAATATTGGAGCTTTTTTCTGCCTTTAAATATCTGTCCAAAATATTTTATGTCATATGTTGGCAAATGATTTTAGCATTCACTTTTCACCTGATATATCTTTGCGCGTGTACAATTCATTTCAGAAGCATAACTTGTTTTCTTTGCTAAGATTTCATTTCCTCCCATCTCAGAATTTGATGAAATCTATTTCTTAGTTCCTCGTCTCCCACTGAAAGCTGACAACGAGTATCAGGCCAAATGTAGCTGTCCCATGTGAAGTAATTCATTCCTGTCAAAGATTAGACATTATTTTTTTCTTGACATAGATGACTGATATTGTTCCATCAGATCCCAGAGGTACAAGTTAACCACTTAAGAACTAAAACTCATTTTAAGAAATGCATTCTAGGCATAGGATTTAGTTTCCATTTCGAGGTCAGATGTAAAGCGCAGTGGAGAAACTGAATAATGACGGATGTGTTAAAGGGAGAGTGATTTAAAATTAATATTATTATAGGCCAGAAGCAGTTACAGGCAGTTCTGGCCTTCAAAATGATTTTAATGACTTGTCTGTTCCAGTGTTGTGATTGGGAATTCATGGTCATCCCTACAGTGTGCCTTTAGTATTTGAGGCAACTGTAGAGCTCATTGAGGCTCATCTAAAGTAAGGTAAAGCCAAGGGATCTGTGACAACACAGTGAAGTCCATGGGTGACCTGCTTTGGTGGAAGGTAGAATCCCAGATAAAGCAAGGAGCCCCAGAAGCTGGGCCACATGCTCTTTTATATTTACTTCACAGTACTTTAGCAGAGTTTTCTCCTTGAAAGAAAAAAAAAAGTTAAGTGTTTAACAAGTTAAGTTTAAGCTGCTTTGGTCAGACGGTGAACCCATCTTAGGAAATGAGAAATGGAGGCTCAGGAGACTGAACACATCTTCTCGGCTGTTGAGGATACCAGCTCAGTTTGTTTAAATTCATGGGATGAAATTCATTGTAATAGTTAATTGACTCAGGGTGTCCAAGTGCCAAAAACAAGCAAAAGAGGACTCCAGATAAGCAGATATCTTGGAAAATGATAAAAATTAAAAGAAGTACAAAGGAAAAGAAAACCTAGTAAGGACGTTATTTATCTGTGCATTCCTTGCTGTGTGGAGCAATACAGCCAAATATGGAGTGGTAATCTTGTCCCTGTGTTATTATGGTGACACTCCCTTCCCCCAGCATCACTGTACCTTCTTCCTTCCATGGGAAGTACTGTATCCTTCCTGTGCTGCTATCTGGTGCTCCTCCCTCCCACCTGTATGTATGGAAATCAGCTAGTGTTCTAGGCCTCCTTTGATAGTACAATGACAGGGTCCCTTCTCTGTCTTGTTAATGTCAGGCCACAGATAAATGGAAACAGGCAACATCCAGAAGTGGGAGGTGGGAGGACCCTCTAGAATGTACCAGAGACCTGAGAGGTAAGAGACTCTCAGAACTCAAAGGGATGGAGGGACCGTAGATGAAATGCCCAATCAACAGTAGAGAGAGGGAACTCACAGAATACACCTCCAATAGAAAGACATGGCATCAAATGGAGGGAAGGGGTTGCCATCCCACATTCAAAAACTTTGATCCAGAATTGTTCCTGTCTAAAGGAGCTGCAGGGACAAAAATGGAGACTAGACTGAGGAAGTCCAGTAACAAGCCCAAACTGGGATCCAGTTCAAGCAGGGGCTCCAAAGCTGCCGTTCAACTTCTAGTTAGCTTACTGCTTTCTGGCACACTTATAACTTGACACTTATATTCCTTAAATTTTATATTTCATATTTGAACACTTTAGCCAAGAGCCCCCTACACAATGCCACTGTTTGTTGTTATTTTAATGACGTCACACATTTTATTTTCTAGCTGTCAATTGGTCAGCCTCCATTTAAACAGTGCCTCACTACCACATACTGCATAAATAATAGGCAACAGAACTTCAACTCTCCACTAAAAGAATGGAATGTTTTATATCCAAAAAAAAAAAAAAATTCAGTTTGAACTCTAAAGTTGCCTATAGATATGTTGTATTTAAACATATGTACTTATGGTTTGTAGAAAGAAAGGCTGATTGTCTGGATTTACTTAATTTTTAGAGTAATGAGTAATGCTTTCATTCCTGTGAATATGTGCTCTGTGCGATGAAATATACTACATAATAATTTTTAAAATATATCATTGAGTCCTCTTTTGATTTTTCTTTGTTACAGCAACATCTAATTTTCAAATTCTTAATGAAAACTATTGAAATTAGAGGCATTGTCCTATGTCTCTTATCCAGAGTAGCAATTTTCCACTAAGATTTACAGACCGCAAAAACCTCCATTCTTTTTGTTGATTTATGGGATAGGAAATTATGTTTTGTGGATATCTTAACACTTCTTCAAATACACTGAAAAATCAATCTTAATCTGTTTAGCTAATTGTGATCCTGCTTTCATTATTCCAAAAAACATGCACACATATTTTTATATCTTATCAACTAGAAAAAAAGAAAGGCATAACATATTTTTACTTATAAGGGTGCCCCTGACACCAGGTTTAGTTTTTGCTTGAAGATTTTTTTACTATATATTCTGGACTTATACTCTGGATTCAATATAGTTTTATGCCAGGATTCATATTATATGCTAATGGTTATATATTTCATTAATTCCCTTCAAATATACTCTATACACTTTCTGGATTTTATTTTACATTGCTCTTAATACTGGAGAAGTTCATTGTCCCTTAGAGGTTTTTCATGGAGTCATGGTTTACTAACAATTAGGTTTAAAAATCTGCCACACATAAAAATGTTTATGTTTAGTTTATGTCCACCTCCCTGGAGAGAGACTGGTACAACTGTATATTATGCCCCCTGAGATGATGCTGCACTCCATTACATTCAGGCATCTTTAGTTTGATAGTTCTCTGGCTTGCTCAGTAGGCAGAAATGTGTCCTTTCCTACAAGCCTTAATAATTGCTGATTTTCTTATTGCTATGCTTCTGTTTATTCATGTGTACAATGCACTCAAACCTAGGCACTGCCAAAGACTGTCAGGAGAATAGTATTTACAGTAGGGTAGAATTTGTACAGTATAGCCTTTTTTTTTTTTTTGAGTTCTCTTTGAAAAGATGCTCAGTTGTCTGTTCAAGCAAATTGAATTATTTTTCAGTTCCATTGAAGTTAGATACAATGATAAATTTAAAGAGAAGCAATCTTGAAGCCTTGTTCATCAGAAAACCATCAGTGATAGATATCTGGACATTCTTTTGCTAGCCATAAACTCTTTCATAGTAAATGTATGTCAAAGATTTTTAAAATTCAGTATCAACATACTTACATTGTCCAAACTGCCTACTTTATACAAACCATGTAAGGTTTCAAGTTGGATTTTTCTCTTTTGAAATCATGTTAGCTCTTAATATATGACATGTAAATTGGCTAAATTGGCAATAAACATGGAATCATATTTAATAGTTAAGTAAAGCTTCTATAACTCTAAATATCATTCTAGCTATATATCACTATTGGGAGCAATTAATATTCTTTACATATACAAGAGGAACATACATATGCTTGTTACTAGTTTTTGTTCTAATTAATTAGCCCATTGGAAGGCAAAAGGACAACAAATCTAAATCACCACATATTAATTTCTCTCTATAAGCTTCTGAATCTAACGACATAAAGGAGCCAACTATACAGGTGAAATGGTTAACACAAAGTCAATCTGGAATGTGTTCTGCCTCTCTATTGAACTGGCTGTGTGATCTGATAAAGTCTCTCTCTGCCTCTCTTATAGTTAAGTACAATTATGCTCGAGAATATAGCAGGCTAAGTGTTCTATTTGTATATTGAATAATGGATACTTTGGAGACAATATAGGGGATTTGAGGAAATAATGAGCACTCTTCAAAAGAAGCATGCATTTCTTTGAAGACCGGGCTCGTGGTCTTTGTAAACTAGCAGTGTGCTCAGAGAAGTGATATCATCTACATATTTAAGTAGATTTAATGAGGCTTTAGTAATTTTCAAAAATCATTTTGAAAAGCCAAGATATTAAAGAAATATTTAATTTTAATCCTGTAGGTGTGTGTATGTTCATGATGTGGTATGTACATGCCCATGAGTGCACATGGCAACAAAGCCCAGAACACTGTATAGGATCTCGTGGGGCTGGAGTTACGGCTGTGGTAATCTGCCTGATAAAGATGTTGGGAAACATAATTATGTTCTCTGAAAGAGCTATATATGTTGTTGACTGCTTCATCCCAGAAAAATCAAAATTATTTTACATGTATATCAAGTTCTACTACTAAAATGAATATATAAAGAGAGTGTTGATCCAATATCACTTTTGAAGGACACTTGGCTCCCCAGGAATATTTTCCAGGAAGGAAATACAGAAGCCAATGGAGAGGTAAAGCTACAAAAGAAAACAAGTAGCACACTTGATAATCATAAATGGTCCTTGAAGTAGAAAAGATAATAAAATGCATTTATCCTTGAAGAATTATTCAAACAGAACTAAACTAAAACATATACATTATACTTGCAACATCTGTGTCTTAAAGAGGGTTCAGACTACAACTCACAGATGTGTAATTACAAAAAATCACATTGAGAGCAAGATTTGAAACATTTGACAAACATCCAAAGAGATTTGAGTTGGGATATGCCTTTGAGGGGAACCCAGTGATCCTTGCTTTTGCACACACATGCCTTTTTGTTATCCTCTCCCTGTAAATGTATGTTGGAGACAACAACTCAACAAAATCACTGTGGCAAAGGTGACAGAATGACACTCACTGAATGAAGCTCTGAAATACTGTATAGTCTGTGTCATGCATCTCTTGCATTTTTTGTCTTGAAGGAAGTTATTTACCATTTTATAATCCAGCCTTCTGGAGATGTCCATGTGAAAATGGAATAAAGCCTGTTGACAACCACATCTGTCAGTATAGGAGCAGATTCTCTGGCTTCCTGTCAATCCCTCAGACAAGGTTGCAGCCCCAGCTATTGGCTTATCTCTACTATATGGGAAAACTTGAGCACCAAGTATTGACATACCAGGATCTTTTTCCCACAGAAACCTAAGACAAAAATGTTTATTATTTCCTATCACCATGATTATAGATAACTAGTTATGTAGTAATTCATAAATAATACATGGAGCACATTTAGAATAAAATCATAAATATGGTGGCAATAAAAGATATTATTTCTAGATTTTATTTTATTGCATATTGCTTAATAAGGTAATGAAAAATAATAGATGAAAGAGAATTTCAGAATCATCAGCACTAACATAGTTTGAATAGTGTAGAAAACAGTGGTGATTAGAGTCAAAAGAAAATAGCATTTAGGGTCAAATGTGCAGAGAAGCAAATGAAAAGATGAGTAAAAGATAGTATATAAAGGAGAATTATTTGTAATGGGTTCTAAAAAATTTCATATGGTAGAAATATGTTTTTTCTTTGATAATTTCTGAATAAATAATATATAAAATACTTTATTATAAGATTATTTTGTAACATAAAACCTGAAAATTCTAGAGGTGGTTATAAGACGACATTTTTTAATTCTAATGTTCTGTAACAATCAAAATGCTGCCAAGTTTTTTTGAAGAGAATTAATTTTTGTTCTTAAAACATAAGTTAGTTCAAAATTGTAGCAACAAGGCATTCAATGTGCACAAAAGTTCTTTGTATACATAAGATTGTGTGTGATTAGATAAGCAGGTAAGTGAAAGACAGTTAAAATGATAAAGCAAGGGGCACTGTCAGAAAGATCTGTGGTGCATACTGTTGTCACAAAGTATAACCCAGAAATCAGTATCCTGTGAGTTAATGAGTAATAGTTGACCCATTTTTATCTACTCTCAACAATGCTTTTAACTTTTAACTTAGAATTTGTTTGCATGTATATATCTGTGTCTCTGCATGTTTTATATAAATCAAGATTATATATATAAATCAAGAGGTTATATATATGTATATTAAATACATATGGAGATATACATCTCCCTATTTCTTCAACTTTGAGCTTTCTTACTTGTACATGAAGGGCTAAGTCATTTTGGTACACATCATATACTAAGCAGAGGTGTGTAAATACATGTTGAATGCTGCCTGTACAACATCCCAGGCTTCAGGCATTCAGCTATTTCAGACATTATCTCATTCATTTCTCAGTTTAACAAGCCATAAGCTTGGAAAATTGTTCCATTGTCCAAACAGAAAAATTGGGAGTGGAAGGTGTTAAACAACATGCCTAAAGTCCCTCAGCTCATACACATCAAGTCAAAAAGATGAACTTTGTGATTTCAAATTCTTCCAACCCATTATATCACCTTGTTAAGCAACCAAGACTTTTGTTAACCAGTTCTGTTGACATAGCAAATTTCTATGAAAAGCAATAATTTGCTATTATTGCAGAGATTTTTAACCTATACTTTACATAGCTTTAATCATCTTGTCCTAACTTGATCTCTTTGAATCCTTTCTTCACCCAATCAAATATCTTGATTCTCATATTATCTTCCAGATGCATTTTATTTTATATTAAGCAATAAGATTTCTGTAAACTGATGCAATGGTTTCTCCTAAGAAAGGAACGATAACCTTGTAGAATGCAACCTCTTTCTACTTTCCGTGTCACTAGATGCAGGGAATCATGTTGTATACCCTACAGACCACAGGAGTCCCTGACATTTGGACTGGTCTCCCACACATCCACATAACAAGCAACCTTTTCTGAATTTCAAAGTGATCATTAACCATGCGGGACTCACTAATACTTCTTCCTTTCTAAGCCATACACTCTGTACTCCAAACGCCCAGTATGCTGACCAAACAACTGGTGATCATCACCTTTCTGCCTTAATTAAACTCAGACGCACTCTGGGCACTTCCTGCCTAATTGCTCTTCCTTGCCTGATTACTGTCAGCTGGTGGTGTGCCTTTGCTAAGTACAGTATCAAAGGGCTCAAATATACCTTATTTTCTTACATAATCACTCTCTGCCCACGAGAATCAAGAACATAACATGCCAAATTACTATGATTGTTGGGATATCATTTGGGAAACAGTCTAAAAAAGATGCTCGGTGGGCTACTACTGCCTAAATTGCATATTTTTTCTTTTCTTCTTTTTGTTTTTGCACATAGCTATGCAAGAGGGTGGAAGAGTGAAAAGTCTAATTCTTTGCAAGTTGGAGGAAACACAGCCAATGTGAGGCTATAGCCTCATTCTCCCACCGAAATATGTAAGAATAAGTATGCCTTATAAAAGCTGGATTGGCATTCCAGAGGTTCCTCTTAGAGATGTCCCAGCAAAAAGAAAAAAAATCATCAATACTCTGCTTTAGAGGGCTATTGTATATCATGAATACATCATTCTTTCCAAACAAAAGTGCTCTGAATATAGCTATGAGAGATCACATCCATTTT
Source organism: Montemys delectorum (assembly GCA_019843815.1). Taxonomy (NCBI): domain Eukaryota; kingdom Metazoa; phylum Chordata; class Mammalia; order Rodentia; family Muridae; genus Montemys; species Montemys delectorum. The sequence goes on from JADRCD010179410.1 coordinate 34,016, forward strand.
GTGTCTTATCACACAAACCCTGCGATCCAGTTGTAGAGTTAACATTCTTAAATACTGTACTGTTTTATATTCCTGGGAGGATCAATGAATAATAAAGAGACTCCAATTCTTGTTCGCCAGTCAGGTAGTGAAGATAGACAATAAACAATAGGCAGAATACATCTATAAAGCAGGCAATTTTGAGCATAATGAGTTATAATAATGATGGTAATCATGCACATGAATCAGTCAGAGATTTGAATGTCTAGTGACAGCAGGTGGGAGTATTCCATGAGACCACATTCAAGGTAGGGCTCACTACAAACATCAGATAAGGAATAAGAGATGAGAAACAATGACTCTTAAGAGAGAAAAGACTCTTGTTTAGGAGCATCTAGAGTGTTTTAGGACTTGAAGGAGAACAGTGGGCTACAGAATAGAAAATGATGGCGTGTGACTGTGGAATAGTCGTGAAGGTTAGGGTGCCATAGCTCCATGGCAGGGATTTAGCTTTCATCATCCAGTTGCTCTCTGATTATTTTCAACAAAGGCACAATGCTATTTCACTTGCTTTGGTAGACCTTATAAAGGCCTCGCCACTGAAGTAGCACATGGAAAGGGAAAGACTGTGGGTTACATCTACTAGCAGTGGGGAAATCGACCCACAAGGAGGAAACCCTGGATCTCGTAAGAGCAAGAGAAGAAACCATCTGTGAAATCCAGGAGAGAAGACAGATGAAGACAAAGACCACAGTTAAACCAGGAGCAAGATTAATTGGCACGGGATGTAAACCTTGATCCAGATGTCTGCTTGTACAGAAACCTGGTGCATAGGAGAGGATAAGGACTGTGGCCAGGTCTGAGTGTGCACCTTCCATGTGGGAGGGCTGCCTTCCATGGAAGGGGAGGTGTCAATAATTTGTCCTAGCTGGTTTATTAGTTTATGTTACTAAGTAGAAAAATATTACCAAAGCTTTGGGTTTCAAAAACAAAACAAAACAATCAACAAAATCCTGAGGATCTGTGCATTTCAAAAGACATTTTTCAAGCTTTAAATCATTGGCTGAGGATACATTACTACATATGTCAGACAAAACATACCTGCATACATTATATAAACAATGGCACAAACTTTGGAGTGTGCAACTTCTTAATTTGAAGTGAGCACACCAAAGAGGAGCTATGGTCTCTCCATGATGTGTTTTGATTTCAGGATTAAGTTTTACATAATTATTTTTCTTTTAAATTTCTCCAATAACACCTCTTTTGCTTAGACTATTTTGTCTATTAAATTTCTGAGAAATCTGAGACAATCCAAATTGATCAAATATTTATTGTTGGGTCATTACATTTGCACAAGGAGAAACACCAAATGAATAACATGAAGACCAACTGAAAAATAAGCAATCTATTATTTTTGTTACAGTGTGATTTTTTAAAAGGATGGAAGACAGAGTTTGAGATAAATTCTTTTGACACTAGGGTTCCTTCTAGGAGGAACACATTGCAATGTATATGCTGTTTATGCACAAAAGCTAGAGCAGTAATGATGTCATGCTTTTGAATTCAGCTTATGCTTACCATAATCATATTTATAATTCTCACTGGGGAAAATAAGAGATTCTCCTTAATTGAGTTCCTATTTTTTTTTCAGCTGGAAAGTTGAGGCACAGCATCTCCATTTCACTACAGCTCAAATGAAAGAAACTGCAAACTGGAAGTCTGTTGGTGTATGGAAGCCCAACCCTGCCCTGGCTCCCTTAAAAAATCATTAAAGGAACTCTAAGAAATTATATCCTTTGAAATGGAAATTATATGTCTATACTCACTTCTTAGCAAGTTTATTTTTTTTCCTCATAGATGATATGTTTTCAATATGATTTCTCTTAGACCCTACTTTTTTCCTTTTACCTCCAGGTTTAATCCCAATCAAAGTCAGCAAGTCCCATCCCTGTGGGGTACTAAAGAGAATTGTTTCACATTGTTACTGGGAGGATTTGTGACTTTAATTATTTTTGCAATTATTTGCTACAATTCAACTGCGATTTTATTCCATAATCACAGTTTTACTTCCTGATCAATTATTTGATGCCTCTTCAAAACAACTCAGCTAATCTAAGTTCGGCCTTGCACATTGTGTTGCTTCCTAAAGTGCTCATGTCTTGCTTTCCTGGGCTACTTCAGAAAAGCAATAAACCTTCCCTTAGGGTACATACACACACACTATTGCAACTTTTTGGTAACAGTTTAATTAGCAAAAATTTTAGAAAGACACTTCACACCATCTTGACAGTTCAGCTCATTTTGTGTTTCAGCCAAGGATACACCCTTTGGCTGCCACATGTCTCCTTAAACAGCATCTCCTGACCATGAGCAAATAATCAAATGGAAGGGTACATACATTTCTTCACAAGCATATAGATATATGTTTGTTTCTAAGTTCACAATGGGAAAAGATCTCTTCTGCTATCTTTGAATACTTTCATTGAAAAATGTCCATTAATAAATGCCTCTCCAACCCACTGTTCTATTTTGATAAACAGTAATTTCTGTATCAACAAAACATGCAGCCCATATTCTCAGGAAAGAAAGATTTTTTTTTTAAAAGAGACAAAGTTAATCTTGTGTATGTGGAGGTACATGAACATAAGCACACCTATACCTATGTCCAATTGTATATATTTAAAGTTGAATATATGTATGTACTTGTAGATTATGCATAAATGTACATGAGTTAAGTTTCATGTTAGTTTATTAGCTATTGAATTGAATTTTATAACATGACAATTTCTCTTTTAAATTATCAGTATTATCATTTGGGATTATCATTGAACAATTTTTTGGCATTTGATTTAAGTTGATATATTCAGAGCCTCATAAAACAACTACTGCTACTTATAACAGAAATATAACTTGGCCAGGACCAATAAGCCAACTCTGACAATGACTCTGACAAGTCAACTTAATTATTTATCTCTAGAATTTTAGATTTCTGGCATTATGTTGATTCACTATGCATTTGTACCCAGGTTGGCAACAAACAAAACAAAACATGAAGCTGTTATAAGCTACAAAACCTTTAATGAATGTCTTTTCTTTATACTGCTGCTGAAAAAAATTAAAAGAATTCCATAAATCCAGGCGCTTAAACCAACAGGAGTTCATTATCCTCCAGTTATTCAGGTAAAGAAGGCAAAATAATTTCTACTTGGCTGAAGTCCAAATGTCAGCATGTCTAAATTTCTCAATAGAAATTATAAGTGATATCTTTTTTGTTTTTCTCAGCCTAGAGAGGCCTCTTCTTCTTTTTTTTTTTATACACTCTTCCCTCTATCTTTAAATTCAGAGACACATAATTTTGTCTAAGAGCAAGTCACTCTCTAACCCTGACTCACCTACATAGTGTCCTCTCATTTCTTCAAGGGATCTTGTGACTTCACTGGAATTGCCTGGGCGATCCAGAATACTTTATACAAACTCTGTTAATTATGAATGGTGATGTCTTCTGCAGCCTTGGGTTCCTATATCTACACAATGTAATATATTTCTTGATTCAGGAGCCTACAGCATGAATAATATTTATTGGTCATCTTTTCCACCCAATGAGGAATAATTGTATGCTTTTAAGTATGATCTTCAGAGACACAAAGCATGCCCATTCAAAATCTGGACAAATGCCAAGCACTGGTGCATTTTACAGACCTTTTGAAAGTCACTTGTACTCCATATTCTTTTTTGTTTCATTACAAATGAGCTAATACCAGAATGAGTGCTTTGAGCCTTACATAAATCTTTGTAATCATATCACCTTTTTAAAAACACAACATATGTTTATAATGTGAGCAACACCTTGCCTAAATTCAACTAAACATTGTACAGGGAAGCGCTTTCTTACTGATATTATGATACTACATTTGGAAACTTGTGTACAAATGGGAATACAGATGTGTATTTTTCAACAGAGAGATGCATCATATGCTGACAGGCAATGTAATTGCTTTCAGAACATCAAGGCATATATATAGATAAATCTAAGATTGTACACTTTATTATACAACCAGTTTCAATTGCACATAGTATCATGTTCTCACCCTGTCCTTTCACATTCCTGTTTTATTAGTTAATAGCTTTATACTAGGAACATTCAGGGGTGGTGAGCTTAAACTAAGAACAGAGCACACTTACAGCCATTTTGATGTTTACTATTTGTATATTTGTATACTTGAATTCTCACTTTATTCAAAACTAAAATATCACAATATAAGACAATAGATATACCAATCCATCTGTGTCTGTTATATGTCACTTCTAAACCACACATGCACTGTTATTAGCTATTCCTTCCAGGAAACAAACAAACAAACAATGACAAGAAAAACAACTAAGCCCCCACTCCTGAAACAAGAAAACCTGAGAAACTGGGCTTATAAAAAGACATATCTTTTCAAACTTTAAAACATTGGCTGAGGAGGAATCATCAACACTTCAGACTATTTTTCCTTTAGCCATTTGATATATATTTTGTTTAACATTTAAGGAAAACAATCTTTATAAATTAAGTTTTTGAGTAGAACTTCTGTGCATATTTGACATGTATGTAATCCTTACTCTACCCCTAAATTCCTCCCATACAACTCTCAATTCATTTTCTTTAATAATTACTGTACACATATACACACAGGAGTGTGGATAGGCACACAGACACATGAGCATACACTCAACCTACAGAATCCATTTGATGTTATCCATTATATACAAAGCTATCTACTCAATAGCTCATATGTTCCAAGCTACCTACTTGAGATTGGACAGTCTATGCGGCCAACTTTCCTTATTAGAAATGGATTCTCACTACGGTGTCTTTCTAAGGTGGGGCCAGCCAGAAGCCACAGGCTTCAGGAGTTGCAGGGGAATTGCAAGGCAGCAGGGTCAGGATCCTCTCAGCTTCAGAGTGACAGAGCTGGATCAGCAACCATCTCTAACCCTCCCTGCTAGTGGAGGGCCTGCCTCCAGGGCGGGCTTCAGCCCAAGGACTCAGGTGAGATCTGCCATTTTCTCTACGGTGACTTTCTAGGCAGGACCAGCCGGGAGCCACAAGCCTCAGGAGTTGAAGGGGAGTTGCAGGGTAGCAAGGACAGGACAAGCTCTAGTCAAAGACACCAAGAACACCTAACACCAGAGATCAAGAGATGGTGAAAGGCAAATGCAAGTATCCTACCAACAGAAACCAAGACAGCTTGGCTTCACCAGAACCTAGTACTCCCACGTCAGCAAGCCCTGGATATCCCAAAACACCGGAAAAGCAAGATTTGGATCTAAAAACATGTCTCACAATGCTGATAGAGGAACTTAAGAAGGACATGAATAACTCCCTTAAAGAAATACAGGAGAACACAGATAAAGAGGTACAAGCCCTTAAAGAGGAAACAAAAAAGTCCCATAAAGAATTACAGGAGATCACAAGTAAACAAGTAGAAGCACTTAAAGAGCAAACACAAAAATCCCTTAAGGAATTGCAGGAAAACACAAACAAACAGATGAAGGAATTGAGTAAAACCATTCAGGACCTAAAAATGGAAGTAGAAACAATAAAGAAATCACAAAAAGAGACAACCCTGGAGTTAGAAATCTTAGGAAAAAAAGTCAGAAACCATAGATACAAGTATCACCAAGAGAATACAGGAGATATAAGAGAGAATCTCAGGGGCAGAAGATAACATAGACAATATTGAAAGAACAGTTAAAGAAAATGCAAAATTAAAAAAGACCATAACCCAAAACATCCAGGAAATCCAGGACACAATGAGAAGACCAAACCTAAGGATAATAGGTATAGAAGAGAGTGAGGACCTCCAACTTAAAGGGCCAGTAAATATATTCAACAAAATTATAGAAGAAAACTTCCCTAACCTAAAGAAAGAGATGCTCATGAACATACAAGAAGCCTATAGAACTCCAAATAGACTGGACCAGAAAAGAAATTCCTCCTGCCACATAATAGTCTAAACAACAAATGCACTAAACAAAGAAAGAATACTAAAAGCAGTAAGGGAAAAAGGTCAAGTAACATATAAAGGCAGGCCTATCAGAATTACACCAGACTTCCCACCAGAGACTATGAAAGCTAGAAGAACTTGGGCAGATGTCATACAGACCCTAAGAGAACACAAATGCCAGCACAAATGCCTAGACTACGATATCCAGCAAAACTCTCAATCACCATAGATGGAGAAACAAAAGTATTCCATGACAAAACCAAATTTACACAATATGTTTCCACAAATCTAGCCCTTCAAAGGGTATTAAATGTCAAACTCCAACACAAGGAGGGGAACTACATCCCTGAAAATGCAAAAATGTAATCTTCCAACAAAACTAAAAGAAGATAGAGACATGAATGGAACGCCAGCTCTAACTACAAAACTAACAGGAAGCAATAATTACTTTTCCTTAATATCTATTAACATCAATGGACTCAATTCACCAATAAAA
>JADRCD010179413.1:0-17718 GCA_019843815.1 Montemys delectorum
CCACAATAAACAATGATGCTTCGGATTCAGAAAATCCCAAGAGTCGTATTTTAAAACTTCTCACTCTCCAGCTCGATGACTAAGTGAAAATACAAACTAATTGTCTAACTAAGCTATTTCACAATGTGCACGTATTTCAAAATGCCGTACTGCGTGTGATAAGTATATACAATTTCTATTTGTCAGTTTAGAAAAGCACCTTCAAGTCCGCATCTGGAAAAAGCCTGAAATTTTAATATAGCCTGTTTAGGGATCTAAATCCTACTTTCAACTTCAGCAAATTTCCCAGCAGGATCTTCAAACATGTTTAATTATTAAGTATCTCATGCATGATTCGGAACTGATCTGCTCGTTAGTCTTTTCTCCAGAAAATTCCTCCACAGTATCCAATGCACTGGTGTTCCCACATACTAGCTGTAGGTATACCTTCAGGTGTGCACAGATCTCAACAGACTATAATAAGCCAAGCAGATTCTCACCACCGAAAAATGGAAGCGTTACTTAGGAACCGCTAAGAAAGTAGAGCTGTGTTCTACACAGCTGCATTTCAGAAACCGAACTCTGAATCAGCGGTCTTGTAAGACTAAAATGAGCTGCAAGAAATCAGTAGCCCAGTGATGTAAAAGCAGTCACAACATGATGGGACCTCACATCCCATCCTTGCTCATGGTACTGCTGATACAAACAAACCTACTGGGCTGCAGGTTACATAAACAGACGGTGCATACAGTTAGGTACAGTACGTTACACAACAAAAAGCCACAACATAGCCAGCTGTTTCTATACTCACATTACTCCAGTTTTTATTTTAGTACTCACACTATAATTATCAATAAAGCAATGCCTTTAGGATAAAATAGCCTAGAGAGATGGAGTAGATGGGGCTAGAGAGATGGCTGGTGGTTAAACGGGGTTACAAGTGCTCTCTGCTCTTCCAGAGGACCAGAGTTCAATTCCTATTGTGATAGGCTGTTTACTACTACCAATTCCAAAGCATCTGATACCCTCTTCTGGCCTCTACTAGGAACTGAAAACACACACACACACACACACACACACACACACACACACGCGGAGAGGTTCGGGTGGAGGGAGGACAGCCAATGTCTCATTTTACTACACCTCTTACATCAAAAGGTCATGTGGGATGTTGGCCTTGCAGTACCTAGATCCATGGACAAACACTCTGTGATAGTCATCTGTCAAGAAAGGCTCAGGGGTGCATCTTCAGAACATCTCCCATCACCAAGTGAGTGTTATCAGGCAAGGTTAAAACTTACTCATTAACCCCAGATAGATAAATATTTAAGTAACTTTATTCATATGCTTGCGAAGAGAGGGATGGTGGCAGTCCTAAGAAACACATCCTAGCAAATGCTGGGCAAAGTCCTGCTGAGGGACTCCTGTTCCCATCCATGAGGTAGGAAGTAACCCCATCCCAGCCAGGGGAGGCAGGGAGTGATGGCGATGAGGGACAAACTCTGAGATGACTTTCAGCAAGAAAAATAGCTGTAGAACTTCCTTCATCTCTAGCATTTTTTCCTTCATGCTAACCATGGACATAACTAGGGGAGCAAGGGAGAGTGGACAGAGAAACCACTGTGGTACACACAAGCACTTGGCAAACCAAAGGTCTGTCCAGGGCCTTGCATGTGGCCAGGCGCTGGCAACCTTGGGCAGTGGAGCCTAGCTGAGAGTCAGTCACTAACTAGCACAAGCTGCCACTGTGGAGGTGCCATCTCACTTCACAGAGCATGGAATCTCCCTGCCCTTAGGCTGCGTCTGAACCCACAAGTGCAAAACATGTCTGTCTTCTCTTAAGCTGTTTCTCTCAGGTATTTGTCACAGTGAGAAAAAAACTGCCGAATCCCAGTATCTCACTGAAAAGGCAGAGGGGTTAAGTCTGAACTCTGAGGAGAGGTTGTCATTTTGTATGTGAGAGGAATAAAATAGCATCAGGTAAAAGACGACATTGCTTGTTTACAAACATTCTAGGTTGCTACAGAGCCCCGTGACTGAAGCCAAGAGTGTGGGAAGGAGGCGCTTCCTACACAAGAACAAAAAGGTAGGACCCTTGCTTCCAGCGTGTGGGGGGTGTCTCAGCTACAGTCAGAGGAAGAATGCATAGTGTGTAAGTAAGGAGTTGCCTTCTGAGTCCCTCACAAAGCTCCAGTATAGAAAAGCAGCAACGTTTACAGTTTCCAGCCTTAGCCTTTGCTTTTGAACCAACTCAGGCAGAATGTATTTAACAGCTAACAGCTTCATTTTCACTGAAACCTTCTCTGTGAAATTAGACCTTTGGAATCCACCTTTTCCCAGCCATCTTTTTTTCCCCTTAAACAGTAAGTAATCAGTAGTTAATTACTTGACTTTCACTTGATACAACCTTAGAGACCCTGCTGACTTACTGAGGCTCCAAGATCTATGGTTGAGAATGTCCCAGGCCCCTGGTTGGCTTGTTAACACTAACAATGCCGAGGAGAGAAGAAAGGGGTAAAGTAGGCAAGAGTCGCACCGTGAAAGCACTGTTTAACTTTGATATGGTTGTATCCACATAAAAAAGGCAGTGGTCTGTGACTGAATTTTAACCCCTGGTTGTAATTTTGTACTTACGACTGCATTGGAGCCCGGAGAAGAACCACATTCTTTGTGACAATGAAACCGAAAATCAGATCAGAACTTGGCAGAATACTTTTGTCTGATCTGGACAAAGAAGTAAATAATTGAAATACAGACTTTCTCAATAACTTCATTTATAGTCTGTAGGCTTATATTGTGTATAAACTCTTTAACGTTTCATAGTTCAAATGTATAAGACTTAAAATCGACAGAAGTAAGAGGTTTTGTTACCTTTGAGATTGTTCTATGGGTCTGCATGTGTGGGCCTGTTGGGTTAATAGAAATGTTGTAGTGCATATATGTAATAGAGCTAAATCAGCTTACTGAATATATTACTACTTAGTGATCAAAACATCAGTTACAGTTAAAGTGAGTGAATGGACTTCAGAAAACTGATGGACACAGTTTAAATGAATCCACTGAGGATCACATTGACTAACATTCAGGAGGCAAAAATCAAGAACAGGGAATGGAAGTAAGGAGCAACAAGGGTGTGTGTGTGTGTGTGTGTGTGTGTGTGTGTGTGTGTGTGCGCGCGCGCGCGCGTGCACGCACATGCTCTCACATGCAATCCTGTTCTGGGTCAGGAGAGACGGAGGCTGGAGGTAGAACCTTGCAAAAAGCTTTAACCTAGGTCAAGGGAGCCTGGTAAACTCTTGACCCCTGAGGGTACACACAGCTCGCAGTGATACCTAGCAAATGGCAAGCAATAGGCTCAGCTCTCAGAATAAAGGATGTTTAATCCACCAGTTTGTACTTCAAATAAGAACTTTGTTTTACTAGTTTTAGGTCTATATTTTCTCAGTTGCTTCTAAGTTGTTTAAATATTTGTTAGCATCAATATTGGTCTGGCTTCTAGGCTTTTGAAGTTTAAGGACCAACTGTTTAATTTTGCAATGAAAAATACCTACTAATATACTAGGAGTATAGAGTTACCTAATATATGCTTTTTAATTATAATGGTATTTCTGCCTCTATTTTCTAAATGTAAATAAATGTTTAATCATTTAATTTAATGTTAATTGAGTAATTTTTATATTGCATAAAAATTAAATAAAATAAGTCTTTTCTGAAAGATAAAAATTACTTTTTATATCCATCCTTTATTGGACACACAAAGAAAAAAGAAGAAGCAAGTTCATGACCTTTTCTTCTAACAGGTTTCTCTTTGTAAAAAAAATCATGTGTTTGTTATAATTTTTCATTTTGTGAATCTCTAGCAGCATGCAAATTGCCAACTTGTATGAAATAGTAAACTACTAAATTAAACAAAACAAAACAATGGCATAAAGAATATCTGCTTTTATTGATCAAAAATATAACTAAGATGGAAACTTCCAGATAATGAGTTTTGAACCATTAAAACCGGTGAGCAATGGACTGGAAACATGAACTGATAGACCAATTCCCTGTTGTTTTTTATTTACAAGCATTGGCGATTATTTGATTTTATTTTTTTGATCCTTGTCTTTTCCCATTTTACAAATGAGGGAAAATAAGACAAAGCGAAGTCATTTGTCTAAGATGGCACAGCTATTAATCCCCAGAGATAAAGACACCCTCTCTGGCCGGGCAGTGGTGGCACATACCTTTAATCCCAGCACTTGGGAAGCAGAGGTAGGCGGATTTCTGAGTTCGAGGTCAGCCTGTCTACAGAGTGAGCTCCAGGACAGCCAGGGCTACACAGAGAAACTCTGTCTCGAAAAACAAAACAAAACAAACAAACAAACAAAGCCCTCTCTGTAGTCACAGGACTTCATGTCACCTTCTGCTCCTACAAGCAGTCCTCCTGTGTTTAAAGAGGAGAAAACTGTGTTTCCAGCCTAGTGTTCTCTGGCATCTGTTAAAATTATTAAAAATCAAACATAATAATTAAGGGAGCTTAAACCATGATCTAGGGAAGCATTTCCCTACAATGCAGGGCATGTGCTTGGCTATATAGTGCCAGATTTTAATATATTTATAGAATTTAATTGCAGTGTGCCACCTGACAGTAGGAAAAATAGTTATTTAGAAGTGAAACAAACATGATTTATTGTATAAAATTATGCCATGTGGGAATTTGTAGATCAGAAACATTAAATTCTACTGCAGAAGTAGTGTTTCAGTGTGCGGACACTAAATCAATTTTGTGTAATATTTAAAGATATTGAGAAATCACTTTTAGAAGATCTTATGAAATGTATTCATATTCTTGTATGTATCCTCCAAAAGGAAGAGCTTCAGAGAACATTTAAATTATATGTCTGCAAATTTATAACTGCTTACACACAGATTCTCTCTCTCTTTCTCACACACACACACATACACACACGTGTACACACATACACACAAACACTTTGTAATAGCTGTACTGCAATAAAAAACACTATGGTTTTTAAGTAGGATTTTTTGTTGTTATTGTTTTGTTTTGGGGGTGTTGTTTACTTTTATGTATTTGGGACACGTATGCAATTGTGTCACAGTTTCAACAAAGTAATAATGGTTATAACCAAACATATGTTATCATGTGTAATTTGCTTAATTGTGTTTAATTATTGATCGGTTAAGCATCTTTCATAGCAGCTTCTCTTATCTCTGATATCTGAAGATTTAAAAGCATTGTAGACACCCGTGGAGGGACTGCAGAGTTGTGTAGACAGAAGAGTTCAGTGGGAAATGAGCTTTCTGTCAGTGACACTGCAAGTTCCATGCTGGTGAGGTTACCACTCGGGACCCTCTGTCAGTGTGAGATGGAAGAACTAACTTGAGTTTATTCAACTAATACCTTGCCAGAACGAAAGGTTAGAGCTCCTTTTGATTTCCACTTAACCTCTTAATTTAATGACCTTGCCTCGTAAATTCCAAGGATTAGATCACATTGTCAGCCAATCTTTTCATTTTGAGTTTTACTAAGCACAGCATGCTGTTTTTGCCAGATCGAAGAAATGAAATCAACAGAAAACTGAAAGTGAAATGTTGCAAATTGGAAATCGTCCTAATGATATAAATAGTTTCCTCAAGACAACCTTCATCCTCACACCCCACTAACACAATGTTTTCCTTGTAACAAATACATGTTAAGTATGGATTGTATAAATGGTTCCTGTTGACATCAGTGGAAACATAGACAGGAAACATGCAGATAGGACACGACTCTGCATGTGAAGTAGTCCCCATACACTTTGAAAAAACCAAACACAAGATTTTATAAATGAGCCAAATTAAAAAGTGTGCTAATACACTTCACCGTATTTCTTCTAAAATAATTAAAGAAGTAATTACAAAGAATGTTAAGTATTTCAAGAAGTTCAGCCCTTCGCTAAGCTCAATCCAAATTACTTCCTGTGAGAGACACCAAAGAACAATTCCCAAGCTAATCACTCTCTAGGAAAAGTAAAACTCAGACCTGAGTCTTGCATTCTATGAATGGCTGGGCACTTTCTCTTGGCAGTAGCACATTACTCTCAATCACTTTGCTACAGAGTGTCAAAGGTCCACTGTATATCTCCACAACACCTTCTGCCAGCCCATAGTACAAATCAATATAATCAATATAATCCTTAGGTCAAATTTCCATGCCTCCGTCTTAACCTTCGTGCCTGCTCAGTCGTGTCCTCTTGCCAAGTAAGACAGGACAAACAGAGGCAATTTTCTAGGTTTCATGGTAAGCCTTTGACTTAACGCTGGCATTATGTACTACTGGCAAAAATCAAGAGAGCTGTTGTTTTGAGTAGGAAAAATTAATGTCACTAAATAGGATTATGTTTGTCCAGTATTTCAGGTCTTTTATTATCCTTTTTATTTTTTCTCATGTTTTGCAAGATTTGCAAGATTATTTTTCCAAAATATGTTAGAATAAACTACACTATTTTCAATATAACAAATTCTAGATTTAAGTTTCTCCCATCTCATATTTTCAAGAGAAGAGGAAGACTCCATCTCTAGATTTTGAATTACAAACCCACAAATTACCTTGAGAAAAACGAGATGCTAATTAATAAGTGACTTAAATGTTCTTCCCCTTTAAAAGGCAGCCTTGAGTTTCACATTCTTAGTGTCTTTGAAATATTATCTGTATTCAAGCAATATTTTAGACTGTGGTTAAAATTATAGTAGTTATCACCTTGAAAGCTTTGAAAGTTTGATAAAATACCTATTACTTAGCACTTTTTATGTGCCCACGCACTACATTTAGAGAGCAAATGTAGGAATAATTTGTTTATAATGATTATTAAACTGTAAACTAGTTTTTTCAAAAGAAGTTAAATGACAGAAATATTTTACCAAATTCTTTAAATCCATGGCCATACTACAGGAATGATACGTTGTCCTTCGAGACTGACAGAGGTGTATTGCCAAGTGAATTAGCTATCTAATCAGAATAAAGAGCATATCTTTTCAGGGAGGAAGCAAATTGCTGATACCTTCAGAGTCTCAGTTTTACAGCCACCAGGTAGTTAATACTCTAAATGTCTTTGAGTGTGTCTCTGTCATATTTCCAAAAAGATGTCATTCAGATCTGGTCAATGAATAGAAAAGCTTACTGCAAGAGACACAAGCCAGGAAAGACCACTAACCTTTCAAGTCAAGTCTTTGATTTAATACACACATTAGATCTAGGAATGTCTTCCCTTTTTAATGCATTTAAAAATCAGTACTTCCCCAAACATATCATTGTCGTTCTGTAATGGTTCAAGTCATTTTCTGAAATAACCTGTGCTGATGAAAAGCAAACATGTTAGAGAAAAAGGCAAGTTTACATCTCTGAGTATGAATACTTTTCATAACTCCTGGGAGTGAAGCCCTAAGCTCTCATCATGAGGATAGGCTTTATCGTCAAGGTGAGTCAAGTGACTTTAACTGCCAGCAATTATATTATATCTGTTTGTAGATTTTGGCTGTGGACTGTTAATGAAAATCAAAGGGAATAAAATAAATGATTACAGTACAGCGGCAGACAGGCATAACATAAAACTGAAAAGTTGAGGGGAGCCTCATGCTGTTGCTTGTCCTAGTGACTGACTAAACCTTCAGAGGTATTTTGGGTTGTGTCTGATTGAAACTCCAGGTATTGAAACCTTGTGAGTAGTGGGCCGTGTCCGGATAGTGTTTTCTCTGCAGAAGGCTGTTTCTGAACAGGGTTCTCATGTGGTCCACCAAGCCTTTCCAGTTACCATCTGTGCCACTTCTGTACTTCAGGAACCTTCCCAAAATACACCTGTAGTCTGTTTTATGACATCCTCTACTGTATTAAGAGTTAAACACAGGTCTTGAAAAATGACGCTTTTAGGAAAATCAGCTTAATTTCTCTTATCGCTTGTCTATGGTGATCTTGGCACCTTACATCGTGTTTCCAGAATCGCCCAAGATTTTTCTCTTAATGTATTTTATGCGCAACATCAAATGTACAAAATAATGAGTTTCATGTGCATTTTTCATGTGTGCATATATTGCACTTTGGTGATGTTTGCCTCATTATCCTCTCACACTCCTCTCTCCTCTCCCATGATGAATTTTCTCTTCTAACATCCCCTCAGTTCCCGAGGCTTTGTCTCAGACAGCCTTGACTGAACTTCTTGACAATAGTTCTTCCATAGTGACTCTAAAAGCTTATAGTCTCACATTAAATTAGTCTTTAGTATTAAAAGATGTCTTAAGAATAAGGTCAAAGCTTAAAATAGTTTTGAAATGCTTAGCCCTCCGTGTTTTGCTTTGGACTTACTCTGATGATGTCCTCTGGAATTGTAAGAGTCGAGTGCCTTCTAACGCCTTCTGCTGCTAGTACTCACTAGCACCTTTTTTCTGCCTGGGATAGTGACAACCTGTCTCAATGCAATCAGCAGGCATCCTTACCTCCTCTCTCTTGCTAACAGCAACATGTTCAACCTAAACTGATTAAAAACTTTTCCACAAAGAGGTGACAACCCTTTTACAAATAAATAAATAAGTTTAATTCCCTCCAGATGCATCAGAATTGACATGGTGCTAAGGACCATCTGGGGACCAGCAGCTAGAGACAGCGGTGTCATCCTGCCGTTCTTAAGACTGTGGCTTCCGTGGTTGCACTGTACTGAGATGACTGTAACCCACCCCCTGGACTCTGTATGGAAAATCATTCTAGCCAATTCTTAATGTCCAGCTATTGCCCAACCCAGAAAGTGTTACAACCTTTAAACACTTCATAAATTCAGTCCTTTCCATCCTCGACCATAGCAACCTAAAACATCTTTTTCCCTTAATTAACATTCAGATGGTAGACAAACATTCTCAAAAACATATCTTCTATTTTAATTGTGTCTGATTGCTTGCCTAGCACATATCTACAATAATTGAAGTCTATGAATCAGGGAAGAGAGTAGTAGGCTGCCGAGAGAGCTAATATAGATGCTGTGAGAGCAAAGAGCAAAATTAGCTCCAAGTTCCCTGTTAACCACAGACCGACATTTCTCTGTTGATGTATAATTCTAACCATTACAAAGAAATATTCTAGTTTTTCAAGAAAGAAAGTTTGTGATAGAAAGGACGCTATAGGATAAGTGTAATTCAGCTCATAAATTTCATACAAGAGACACTTGAAATTGCTATTAACAATATTTTCCAAAATATACATAACTATTTATTATTGTATAAGGAAATCAAGTATATACATATATTTGAATTATATTGAATACATCTGTATATCCATGAAGAAATAATTACACAGGGGCTAGATAGATAGCTCAGTCAGTTAAGTACTTTCTATACGAACATATTGACATGAGTTTTATCCCAGGACACACATAAAAAATCCTGAAGTAATGCCGACATCTGGCCTTCACACTTGAACACACATATGCACACCCATCTGCAATGCCCATATCAACATAAGTGCATACACACACTAAAAATCAAAAGAAGCATAAATTATTATTTTTTGTTCATTTTCAGTAAATTAAGAGTTATATTTGTTTCAGGAATTGACTTCCCACTTCATTTTCTTTAACATAATTGGACAGTTCCACAAACTATATAGCATAGGTCATGAGCTCTCTTCTTATCTGTAAGAATCATTCTAATTACCCGAGACTGGTTATTGGCATTTTAAAAGGTAGCAAAATTCACCTGCCCCTCTGACAATTGCCAACCTTCACCATGAACTAAAACAACAACAATATCCATGTCAGACTGCTAATCAAGTGAAGCCCTGCCTTGTAAGTGGTAATAGTTATGATTAGCCTGTAACAGGCCCCATAATGGCAACCAGGCCACTGGGGTCTTTGTAGCCTTCTGCCTGAAGTCTGAGAAGTCATATTCTAAGTGTTAAAGAGAATGCAGGGCAATACAAAAACTTGCAATGGACAGACAGAACGCCCTCTCTCCCATCTCAAAGAAGAAAGATGCTCTGCTGGATTTGAAAGGCACAGGTGAGATGTGCTTCACCTAGCACTCATGGCTCATTAGGGTATGGGGCCTGTCAGCCCTTCTTCCATGTGCAGCAGGGAGTGAAGAGTCAGACTGGAGCTGCTGCCTGCTGCCTGCCTGCTGCCTGTTGCCTTTCTTAGCAGCTGGTGAAGTGAGTGCTTCAATGAGGTACCTGCTGAGCGTGGTGTGCTCATGCCAGGGGCTTACCAGTTACTTTCTGTTGTTGTTGTGTGTTTGTAGAGTCACCATGATAATGAGATTAGTGATGCCCAAACTGACCCAGCTTTCGTTCCGCGGGACTCTTTGCATACATGTGACAAATATAAAGTGAACAGCTAGAAAATGTCACTCGGTGAGAGAACATAACTTGTGGGTGTTCCTGCTAGGCGCACACCGTGGGCAGCACGGACACGCCTTTGTAGAGTAGATGAATCCTGCTGGGCTCTCGGCCCTAATACTCTGGGGTAAAAAGGCAAGCCTGTTCTCTGTGAAATGTGCTTCTGACTTGAGAGCTTATCCCACGATTGTTAGACTAGGACACCATGTAAACACTCCCACCAAGGCATGTGTCTGGACTTCTAAATGAACAAAATGAACGCTTTCGTAGTAGATATATAGCCTGGCGTCAGGATCCTCATGAGCACTGACTGAACAGGTATCCAGAAGGGCAAAGTGGACTTTCAGAACACCCTATCTCCCTGGGATTTTCTGACAGGACCAGTTCCCTTGTGATTCAACAGGATCCTGGGACACGTAAATGGCCACACACCTGGCGATCCTTTCCATGCCTTCATATATGCACTGTATCCATGATAGTTGGAGTTAACGATGACTAGGAAAGTATGTAGTGGAACTAAGAGCAGATCTGAGCAATGGCGCAGGTCTACTGACAGAGCTATTAGGATGGTCACAGATTTGCATCACAGATGCTCCATTAACCTTGCAAGTGAATCATCTCATTCCATAAAGTAAGGTATGTTCATCCTGCATCCTGTCAGTAGGTTTGCAAGCTGTCTGCAATAAAACCAAAGTCGGGTATAGGACTAGGAGGGAGACAGCATATGTCTATGATGTATAACCAGCATGGAAGGTATAGATGAGATGTTTTACTGTGGTGGATGCAAGGGGTTGAGTAAGAAGTACCTTTTCAAGTTGATGAACAAGGACATCTAGTATTGTGAATTACAAGTTTAAGACTGGGTAATGAAAAAAAACCTGTCTAAGAATATTATAAGGGACTGGCACGACATCTCAGTGGTTAATGGTGCATATTGCTCTGGCAGTGGATCCAGACTCAGTGTCCAGCACCCACATGGCACCACACGACTACATGTAACACCAGCTCAAGGGGATTCCACACCCTCTCTGGGCCTCCACATCTACAGCGTGCACACGGTGTATATTAACACCCACACCAGATACGCACATATACGCATAAAGTAACATAAGCAGGTGAAGTCAGCTCTTGTCAAGATCACTCATAATCTTGTTAACTCTCAATGCTAACTTCATTTTTTGATATATGAGTTTGAATTCATATTAAATGTTATTGAATTTAATAGCCAGCAACCAATTCAGTCCTGTAGGTTTATTTGGTTTCTGGAATAGTTTTAAAATCTAAGCTAAGAGAAAGACAGAAGGGCCATATTCTGAATTGTCTTTATATATGGCTTGAAATTAATCTTGAGAATTTGTGTTTGGAATTGTAAATATTGCTTCTGGTCCAATGGACTGAGTAGATTTTAGAAACAAGAGCCTTATCTACTTCTTTTATTTAAAGAATCATAGTGAGGTTAACTTAGAAATCTGCAGTTAAACATAGAATTGTTGTTTGTTTGGTCCTATATTAGCTATTTGAACAAAACTTCCAATAAAATAAAATAAATGTTTCAAAAATAGTATTTTACTCTCTAAAATTTTCACAATCACAATTTATTTATAGGTCTAGTCTCACATATTATTTATGCTGATTTTACTAGAGAGATGCTGGTGATCTTTAAGATAAAGTTGTAGGGAGTCAGTAAAACCACAGTTGAATAACACAACACAACACTTGCCTAAACTTAGGCTTTAGTAGAGCAGATGTTTGTCAATATTTTCAAATAATCCCGGTCAATCCATGCGACCATCTTTACTCATTAGGAGAGGGTCAAAGCTTAAAAGACTTTGAATATTTCTAATCAGTATTAACTAGAATGGCCCAGACATTTCACCAGAAAATACCTCATCAATATTCTGTGATTTCAGCTCTCTCTCAGAAGCCTCCAAATCATAGTTACAAACGCAACCTAAACTACTGAAATATATTTACTATTGCACTTGATACATGAAATTTTACCTCTTCTTAAGTTCTAGCTATTACTAAATACCCGTGGAAAACAAATGTGCTTGTTTTTCAGCCTAAAAGCTAACCCAGTTTATTATCTCTACCTCCACGTCTCCATAACCTACACAAACATCCTTAGGCCATGCTCACATTCATTGATTTGTGATAGATAGGTCTTGTTCAAAACAATGAATAGAAAGTGAGTTCTTAGATTCAATGGTGAGAGCACTTGCTGGAAAAAAAAAACATGAAAACCAGAAAATCCAGCATCCACACAAAAGCTGCACATGCCTCTGCCTACACCCTATGTACTGGGAAGTGAATAACTGGGTCCTGGTGCCTTACCGGGCAGCCAGCCTAGATGCAAACATGAACTTCAGGTTCAATGAAGGACCACATCTTCAGAAAGTAAGCAATATAGAAATACACTGATGGCCTCCTCCGGTATTGTACCTGCTCACACATGGTCTCATATACCTGCACACACACACACATATACACACCTATACACATATCCACACATACCCACATACACACACACATACCTACCCCCACACACATACACACAGGCACACTACAGACAGGCACACACACACACACATACCTATCCCCACACACATACACACAGACACACATACAGACAGGCACATACACACGTATACTGTCTTAGTCAGAGTTTCTATTCCTACACAAACATTATGACCATGAAGCAAGTTGGGGAGGAAAGGGTTTATTGAGCTTACTTCCACATGGCTGTTTATCACAAGGAAGTCAGGACTGGAACTCAAGCAGGTCAGGAAGCAGGAGCTGATGTAGAGGCCATGGAGGGATGTTCCTTACTGGCTTGCTTGCTTCTCCTGGCTTGCTCAGCCCGCTCTCTTATAGAACTCAAGACTTCCAGCCCAGAGATGGCACCACCCCTTTGATCACTAATTGAGAAAATGCCCCACAGCTGGATCTCATGGAGGCATTTCCCCAACTGAAGTTCACTTCTCTGTGATAACTCCAGCCTGTGTCAAGTTGACACTCAAAACTAGCCAGTACATATACCTACACACACGCATACATACAACATACCTTTACACAAACACACCTACACATCTGTGCACACACATACATATCACACACACACACACACACACACACACACACACACACATAAAGAAAATGGAACAGTTTTCTGTAAATACCACGCTTACTCCTTAGAGTTTTGTACATGCTGACAGTTTTGACGACAAGGTCAACTGTTGTATAAAAGTTTAGAAGAAAAGATTAGGGGGATGAATTCTCAGAAAGGGATAGGGAAC
Source organism: Montemys delectorum (assembly GCA_019843815.1). NCBI lineage: Eukaryota > Metazoa > Chordata > Mammalia > Rodentia > Muridae > Montemys > Montemys delectorum. The sequence continues at coordinate 13,636 of JADRCD010179413.1, forward strand.
ATCAAAATCCAAGAATCTCCTAAATAAGGCAGTATGCGAAGAACTTTGTACAACTTCTATAAAACAGGAAATGTCTTGAAATGTGAAAAGCTTTCTATGCAAGTAAACATATCGCCTTATACTAAGTCTGTTTCCTAAATTTAAGTTTAAGAAGGAACAAAACCTTCTCTGTTGTAAAGATTGTTTTCAAGAATTGTTTATTTCTGAAAAAAAGTCGTAAAAGAAACTAGTATGAAGTCAATGAAGTAATTTTCATATGGGTATCATTGCTTTTCAGGTTAAGGATGAATTTAAAAGCCAAACAGGGTCTCTAAGAATATACTGCTATCCCTTCCATAGATGTTTCACATCATTGCATCCAGGATCTTGAGAGCTTTTCAGAAAGTCGAATATATAGGAAAAATATATTTACCATTAGCAGGAAAAATTATATATTCATAGGTGCTCGTATTAGTTATTTCATCTCGTCAGTCCTTTATGAACATTGGCTTTCGAGACTCTTCAGAACGTGAGTGAAGCCCTAGGAAAGAAAGATGAGGAGGTCTTAGAGAAGAATCTATCCATGTGTCAGCTGTGCAACAGGGAAAACACCTCCCACCCCAGGGCCTGCCTCAGCACGGTCCCACCCCAGGGCCTGCCTCAGCACGGTCCCACCCCAGGGCCTGCCTCAGCACGGTCCCACCACAGGGCAAGGTGATACTGGATCACGTGAATGAGGAAGGGATCGGGTGGAGCGGGTGGAGGTGTAAGGATCTCGTGGGGCAGGTGTGGGTGTAGGGATCCAGTGGGGCAGGTGTGGGTGTAGGGATCCAGTGGGGCAGGTGTGGGTGTAGGGATCCAGTGGGGCGGGCAGGTGTGGGTGTAGGGATCCAGTGGGGCGGGCAGGTGTGAGATCTGGTGGGGCAGGTGAGGGTGTAGGGGTCTAATGGGGCAGATATGAATATTGAGATCTAGTGTGGGTGGTGTGGGATCTGGTGGAGCAGGTGTGGCACTTTATTCCAATCAACTTAATGAGGCCAGTCAGCAAGTGTCCACACTAGGCCCCATCTCTCCCAGCTATCACTGTTTTTGTTACAACCAATTTAAATGGAACTGCATGCATAAATCAATCAATCTGAGGATGAGTGTGATGATACATCATTAGAGTCTAAAAACACAAACAAAAAAACCATGCTTTCATACATGTGCATGTGAGCTTTGAAAAGATCACAACAGTCAAATATTTTCACTTTGAACTTTCTTTAAAAAAGAAAAAAAGATTTATTTATTATTATAAATAAGTACACTGTAGCTATCTTCAGACGCACCAGAAGAGGGCATCAGATCTCATTACGGGTGGTTGTGAGCCACCATGTGGTCACTAGGATTTTAACTCAGGACCTTAAGAAGAGCAGTCAGTGCTCTTACCTACTGAGCCATCTCAACAGCCCGCTTTGAGCTTTCAATACAAGAAACTAGAAGCATCATGGGAAATACTGACCTAGTGCATTTTAAACTTATTAATAGTTCTAGCATTCAGTTTATTTGAAACCAAAGGAAAGGTGTTTACCTAATGAAGAAACCTACTGATTATCTTCTTAGTTATTTTTTTCTTTTTAGATATGTCATTCCTTACACTGGAGAAATGACTCAGTGGTTAAGAGCACTTGTTGCTCTTGCAGAGGACCTGGGTTCAATTCCCAGCACCCACATGGTAGTTCTCAACTATCGACATTTCTGGGGTTCTGATCTCTGTGGACACCATGCATAAATGTGATATATACACAGGCAAAGCACTCATGCAGGTAAAGTAAAATAAATCTAAAATAGATAAGAAATTTTCATTTCTTCATGTATACCTAGAAACATGGCTGTCCCTTCTTGATGCAGACCACAAGATCAAAATTAACCTATTCAGTCAAGTACTTGCATTTTATATCAATGTAAATTTTTATAGAAAATATATTTCTAAACCTAATTTTAAATTTTTATTCCTAAATATATGTCTAAGCCACATATTTGATTCTAACATAATTCCTACTGTGTCTTTTATAGAAATGGTAAGTTATTTCTATAAAAGACACAGTAGGAATATGTTCTCCCATGTTCTGTTAACAGGTTTGAAATCTATTTAAACTAGGTTTAAAGTTTAGACTAGGTTTAAAGTTTAAACTAGGTTTAAAGTTTAAATAGAAACCTATTAAAACTAGGTTTCTATTCTTTCAGTAACAATTGTTTCAGAATTTTTCTTTATTGTTTCTCTTATTTGATAGTTTTGTATGTATTTTCAGGCTCCTTATTAAGAGTTCTCATTTATTAGGTGATTTTAAACTGTCTTGAACTGTCATCTATGTTTTTAAGCCTTTCTCTTTGTTTTCTGAGAGTATGCAACTGTGCTGTAAATAACAATCTCCAGAGGAAAAAATCAGCTAAGTACAATTAGTATATGCATAAAGTATATGCATTGTAATGTGTAATCATGAAATGAGAATCATTTCTATTTTCCTTCTATCATAATGTAGAATTGCTACCTATGGTTAATCTAAACTGCTAGCACAAATATATTCATTGAGTTTCCTATACTGTTTGGGGGTTTGGTCAGGATCACAGTTGTTGGGAGTGTTAGACATGCCTGCATTTTTGTCCTTTCCTGTACATTTTAGGTGTTCTCTCTCTGTCTCAAAAGGTTTACTAAAGATAGCAAAAGTCTCTCTTTATGTCCTGGATTCTGGCATGTATGAGAGCAATATTTCCTTTACAGATTCAGAAAAAAAAATCTTTTGGATGTTATTAAAGCACCTAAACCTAAAATGGTGCATGACACTCGTATCGCTGGAAGTTCATCCTGAGCTTGGGCGATGGACTGCAAAGGCACGTTTGTAATAGGACAACTTCAGAGTGCATACTCCTGCTTGGCTCACCTTTTACCTAATTCCCCAAGCTATATCTTCATCTTGCCACTGAAACAAACTCTCGATGATGTTATTCTTCACTACAAAAATGAAGTAGGGCATTGCTCCAAAAAAGAGGGGAGGGGAAGAGAAAGAAAGCGAAGCTTCTCTCCAAGGCTGCTAGGAGGTTTTATCTTCATGACACTAACGATAATCCCCTGTGTAATTAACTGTGGAGTGGTTATGCGAGCGGCAACCCATGACAAGCCTCATAGAAAATACATCAGTATTAGCCACAGGTGAATTCGTTTAGAAAGATTAATGACTGCACCTGAATTTTAATGTCTGAAAAGGGATGGAACACTGCATCCTTAATTAAAAAGTTGAATGACTGGCATGGTTTGTTTAACATCACAAATTTCAACCTGAAGGTTTGGTATTCAAGCACAGTGTGCAGAGAGAACTTACCTCCAAAAGTGGAGAGGTAGGGCGAAGGCAAGGCTGCCTCCTAAGCTTTACCTATGTAAATCGATACTGCTTTGATATGGATCAAATGCAGAATAATTATTGCCCTTTTCTGCTCACAGTGACTGTGATGCTTAGGATTCTTATAGAGTTTGAGTAGGTACTGCCTCCGAACCCAAACAAAGTCAGGCTGGCTGTCGGAGGCGGGAACATGATTAACGCGCTCTCCATTGCCTGATAGGGAGCCGTTTGGTCTTTGTGGTTGTGTTATAAAGTTTTTAATGAACTGAAGAGAACCTTGAAAAACAATGGCAGCACCAGAAGAGCCTTAGCTCTGCTCAGCAAACTCTTCCAGCCAGGACAAGCTCGCTCATCACAGACTGTTCAAGGGCAATTTTAATCGCCTTCCTTAGAATTTAGACGGGGAGCAGGAAGGTGGCCAGACACATTTCCATTTAGGAGAGGAAAGAGTTTTTCTTGGGAGTAAGAATACAAAAGGAGATGTCTTAAGCAAGAATATTACTTTGGTGAGTGTGTTTACTACGTTGAAAATACTTTTTAAAACTTATTTTAGGAAACTCTATTAAGACAAAGAAAAGAAGGAAGGAACAGAAGAGAAAGAGAGGAACAGAGGACACACACACACAAGAGGGGGGGAGAAAGAGGGAGAGGACATACACACATGAGAGAGAGAGAGAGAGAGAGAGAGAGAGAGAGAGAGAGAGAGAGAGAGAGAGAGAGAGAGAGA
>JADRCD010179413.1:17728-28716 GCA_019843815.1 Montemys delectorum
AGAGAGAGAGAGAGAGAGAGAGAGAGAGAGAGAGAGAGAGAGAGAGAAGGAGAGAGGGAGAAAGGGAGAGAGGGCGGGACAGAGGACACACACACACATGAGAGAGAGAGAGAAAGAGGGAGGGAGGGAGAAAGAGAGAGGGATAGAGGACACACACATGAGAGAGAAAGAGAGAGAAAGAGAGAGAGAGGGAGGGAGAAAGAGAGAGAGAAAGAGAGAGAGTTTATAAGCAGACTGGGGTAATATTGATCTATCAGAGGTTCAGTTAGGTGTATATTCATGTTACTTTACTTCTTTGAATAGAATGTCTATTTTAAAAATGGAAAGGAAGCCCACAGCTCCTTAGCAATTTTGTACTAACCTCAACTTCTACAACTCTCTGCCTCTCCTGTTTGTTCTTTTCTTTTACAATGGAATTCCACAGAAAATTTTGTTTGGAAAAATCAAAGCCTACATAAAATTCCTTCTTTTCATTTTCTAGATCTGAAGGCAACTCAGATCCTTGACCAAGAGTTGCCTGTGTCCTTAACTTCATACACAGCCTGCTTGGCCACTTTTTCTGTGGCTCTAGTTCTGTCAGATTGCCAAGAGAACAGATCTTAATAACATGTCATTTAGGAATACTGCTTCCTCTGAAGCCCTTTCTCTCTCTCTCTCTCTCTCTCTCTCTCTCTCTCTCTCTCTCTCTCTTTCTCTCTCTGTCTCTCTCTGCATGTGTGTGAGTGTGTGTGTGTGTGTGTGTGTGTGTGTGTGTGTGTATGTGTGTGCATAGAAGGAAGAAAAATCTCATCCTCTTAAAACACTGTAGCTATAACTGTTCCCAATGCTCAGGACACTACAAGGGGCAAAGCCCCTCTACATGTTGCCCAGATGTTTCAGATGTTTTTAATCATGGATGGGCAACTGTGGTGCCTGGATCCTGCTAGCATCTCTGACATACATCATCCAGCAACTTTATAGTGGCCTCTCATCATTACTCAAAATAACCTGCATCATGTATTGATAGAGTTATTGGCCCAAAACCACTAAATATTTTTTTTTCTGAGAGTGGATTTAGTTTTAGATTACATGCTTTCAACTTAGCCTTAAACCAAAACTGAAATGTAAGGGAAGGCCAATGGTACCACAGCTCCGGGCTTCTGAATTCAGTTACTCCATATGAAAATAAACCTGAAGAATCAGGTCTGGTGGGCTCGAGAATCCATGTTGTAAATACCATTCAAAATAATTTCCAAGGGTGCTCATTTGACCTGTCAGCAAAGTGTTGGCAGGCAGTAATAGGTGGAGTTTAGATTCAACTGGAATTATTTGTAGTAAACGTCAGTTAATGGTGTCTGACCGTTATGATTCCAGTAAGCAAAGCATGGACGTTCAATACCAAATGTTTCTCACACACCTCAGCCCTCGTCACAAGAAGTTAAGTTTCTCATGAAATGTCTGCACATCACTGGGTGAGCCTTTGGAATTATCTATTTTTCAGAAAGACAATAGAAGTGCCACAGGTTGTCAGGTTTAGAAAGAATGAGAATGCTGAGCACTGAGCACCTGCTAGTTATTGACTTGTTTAAGAAATATCAGCCATTGCATTAGGGACACAAGTCTGTGATCCCATCAAGACATTAAAACCCCGTGGTCATACATATGCAGGACTTGATCGTAGGTAACAAAATTCCAATTTAATGGCCACTTATGTTTCTCAGTACTGTGCAAAGGACGAGGGTGCATCTCAGAGGTACCCTGTGTCATTAACATACACATACCCTGGGTCTGATTCCCAGGGCACACACATAAAAAATGAATGGCTAAGTGTAGGATGATGAATGTTGGGGTGAGGTCTAGGGAAATGGCTCAGGAGGCAAAGAGCTTGATGAGCAAACCTGAAGACTTGAAGTAGAACGCCCAGAGGTCACTGAAGCTGGGCACTGAGGTAGCATGGGTTTGTAATACCAAAGCTCCTCAATGTGAGATCAGAGAGGCAGGAGGCAAAGACAGGAGGCTAAGCCCTAGAAGTTTACAGACCAGGTCACATGGTATAGATAGCAAAAGAACAAGAGACCCTGTCTCAAGCAAGTAAAGGCAGATATATCCAAGGTAGACCTATGAGCCTTACAGGTGTACTGTGGCAGTTATATCACACACACACACACACACACACACACACACACACACACACACACACACTCCATGTGCATACATACAAAAATTTTACTTAAAAGCAACACAGTTTTTTGCCCGCCTGATGTCACTTTTATTAGTAAAATTAAGAACTCTAGGATGTTTTTCTGTCCGGGATGGTGTTTGATGGTGTATACAGAAACCTGACTGTGACCCTGGACAACGCATACATAAGTGATAGAGCTCAGCCAGAGGACACCATCTACAACTAGGAGTGACTGCAGAAACTGGGCATGGTAGTACATGCCTGTGATCCTATCCCTGGGGGAGTGGAGGAAGAGAATCTCAGGGCTATCCTCAGCCACAAAGTAGCACAAGGCTAGCCTAGGATGCAGGAGAGAGAGAGAGAGAGAGAGAGAGAGAGAGAGAGAGAGAGAGACAGAGAGAGAGAGAGAGACAGAGAGAGAGAGAGACAGAGAGAGAGACAGAGACACAGAGACAGACAGACAGAGACAGACAGACAGAGACAGAGAAGAGGTAAGTAAATAAAAAGATAATAAAATGTAAATATTTGTTGACATAGTGATATTTATGGAGAACCATAATTAAAGCAATAAGCACTTTTTTTTTTTAATTTAAAAGCACGTGAGTGCACTTTGTTCTCTTGGTTTGCTGGGAGCTGAAGGAGCAGGCATTTCACTTAGAGTGTGCTTTTGTTCTGGTACACTCCAAGACTACTCTTCCCAAACAACTAAGAAAAAAAATTACAAACAGTAACATCACTGTCCTTGTGAAAGTTTTCCCCATCAGCACAGAGTTCGCAGTTGCATATCTGTAATGTACGAGCTGTGCCAAGATGCAAGAACGAGGAGGCTGGCTGCCTTTTTAGTCTCTCATAAGCAAATAGCTCAGCTTACAGCTCCAAAAAAATTCAGCAAAGGCATCTCAATACTAACCCAGTAGGTCACAGTCACGTCCGTGTGTCTATGTACTCGAGATGCTTCTAAGTGAGAAGGGAAGGGTGAAACTTAGATGCATCTGACCGGTGGTCCATAAACTGCCAACCAAACTAGTAATGGCACCGATTGTTCTAATGGGTAGGAATTAGTGAGGGACTCGGAGTTTCTCTGCATCCTTTGTGTTTTATGAAGATGTTTGTGCTATACATCTTTTTCATATGTAAGAGAAGATTCAGAAAAAAATGGTAAAATGAGAAAAATAAATCATGTGCTGTTCTGAAACGAGGGATAACTTCAAGTCAGAGCGAAAGAGGAATGTGTCACTGCTGCGGAAGTGGCTCACTCATCTGGCCTGTGCTTTACAACTTGTGTTTTAAGTTTTACTAGGATCCAACTGCCAGAAAATGAAAAAACAAAATCACAGGCAGATATGTGACTGTATTATATGTAGCATATTGTTGGAAATAGAAACCATATATGCATATAACTTTAAATTATATATACATATATATTGGCATAACTTTGCCTATTTTCAAATCACAGATGATCTCATGTGGGGACACAAAACTAATGATTTTTTTAAAATGACAATTTAAAACCAAATCATTATTAAACAAAAACTCAGAAAAGAAGACTTCCATGAAGTGAACAGGCAAAATATTTTTAGAAGACTTTGTGGAAGAATTGGTGGAATACAAAATTCATCATGAACATTTAAACATAGATGAATTATAACTGATACTTTCCAATTTCTTTTTTTCCCAGAGACACAGAGAGATGGAGGGAGGACAAAGGGGGGGGGGGGAATGGGAGGACACAAGTCCCTTTGGATTCACCTTATGAAGACATCGAGCTCATCAGCTGATCTTCGTGCTATGGGTTTTAATTGCTGCCTAGATTTGCATGCTGCAGACACAGCTCACTGCTTCAATGCTTAGTCAGTGGACAATCGGGAATGACCAACCCTTTCTTTTCCTAAATAGTATTGTTTCTGTTTGTATCTCTCCAGCCAGACCCATCCTTCTTCTCCTTAATCGTTGTTGTTACTTCCTTTGCTTTTACCTTTGAGCTCTTGAAAAGCAGGTGATTCTGCAGCACTTCACACGTGAGTTCTAGCAACAGGTGTTGGCATAGCAGGGAAATAGCAATAAATAAATAAATAAATAAATAAATAACTTTCTAACCTAAAAAAAAAAAAATGAAAGGTTATCTTCATTCTTTGTGTCCACTTTCCCACAAAATCTCTAAGCACACTTGTGCTTGGTGGATATTTTGAGTTTCTACCAGTCTCACTTACATGCGATACCATGTAAAGCTGTTTTCACATGCACACTGAGTTAATGTTGCTGAATTACATACATTTTCTGCAGGTTAAAATTCCCACATTTACACAAGTAGTGCAAACTTGACCTTTTCACTACTTTTAACTAATTTCATAACTGTGCCGCAGCTACCTGCAGGCCAACTTGACGCTGAAAGGGATCCTCAGGCCTGACTGCTTACGAGCCGCAGATCATCAGCTCGGTGCTAAGGTTTGCTTGGAAAATAAATTATCCTTATAAACGCAAAGATGGAGTCAGTGTTTCCGATACCGTATTCTGGCTTCATTTTCTCTAGTCGTGCGTGTACTCGGTTTCCTGAAAGACTTAATATTTTTCCAAATGTGGCTTATGAAAAAAAGCTGAAGTCTGGTGCTTCTGCGGAGCCATTTGTCATTCGCCTTGCAGTTACAGTGCTGGCATCCTCTGTGTATCGCTAAACGTCACTTTTAATAGGAGAAAAAAAGGTCTTAAAAGAGAAGCGGTATTTACTGCTGAGCAAGAAACTGTGTACTCCTCTTTCCCATGCCTGCCCCAGGAGCGTGTAGAATGCTTCTTGACCAGAGATGACATGAATATTCATGACTTTTCTGAGTTACGAAGCTGAGGCCGCATGGTTTTCCCATTTATCAATTACTGGCTGAGGATTACCCAGCCACAGAGCTGAGCTGATTAACATCGCTCTCTTTGTTTGCTCCCTGCGCGAAGGTGAAGCGGCGCACTGACAACTGTATTATTTCTTGCCTCTTCAGCTGTCCACACTTGTGCGTTAAAAAAAAAAAAAAAAAAAAGCTTACTGTTCTGTCAGGTTTCATCATCGTGGATCCTCTTTATTATCGTGTTGTGAGAATTTGTATTGTTGCAAATCACACTGACTTTTCAAAGTTTCTCTTTGCCCAGTGAAGACAGGATGGTGGCTGTGCCTAACAAGCGTGAGCGATCAGGCAAGTCCTCCGCCATCTCAGGGATGCTCGGTATCTGCCTCTAACACTGAGGTTTCCAAACTTCCAGCCTTCAGCCCTGTGACCAACAGCTCCAGCCAGCATCAGCTCCACTTGCTGCCGGCTCCACTTCCAGTTCTTTTGACCTGGGCTATATTGGTGGTGTCTTATTCCCTAGCCAGGCCTCTACACACTCATCTACCCTTCCGTTCCGTTCATGCCATTAGCAGCTTTCTTCCTGGAGTCGGTGCCGTTGCTGGCATCACACTCAAGAAACAAACAGGCTTTTAGTAGTTCGAAACCTGTGCTTAAACTCTCTTTGAAAAGATGGTTAGAAAGAAAATTCCCCCCTCTCTCTCCATCTTTTTCTTTTCCTTCCCCTCTTTCCTTGGGCTCCCCAAATCTCATCTTCAAGCTGCTTTTATCGGGTATATTGCTTTTTTAAACAGGATAGTGTGAAAACAGGCAGAGGCAGAAGTGCCTTTCTTAAGTGTGTTTTCGCCTGAAATGCTGAAGTAGGAATTTCACTTTCAAGAGAAGGATGCTGGCAGCTCACCTGCTGTTTACCACTCCACTTCCCTTTCTTCTGCCACACTGTTAACTATTGATTCCTGCTTTACCCCGCTTCCCTTTTCCTGGTGGTTTACTTTGCTCTCTTCAACTAGGGTCAACTAGTTGAGTTTGCACCCATTTAAACAGCTACAGGCTTTGCCTCTTCTTGGTGATAGGCAGCTGCTCTCAGAGCCACAGAAAAGTCTATTTTAAAATATCGCATACTATCCTTAATTTCTCTTTTTCTTGTGGGTATGCAGATATCAAACCACACCTGCAACCTCAGAAACGTTCCCATGCAGTCGTTAGCTGTCACAAAGCTCATTCTTTTCTGTGTACAAATTTTATTATTAAACTATTTAGAAACCAGAGGAGATAGACAAGGATGCCTTGTGCTGTCATTGTGTGGAAACTACGTTTTGCTGTGCCTGCAGGTGAGGGGATGAATGCTTTCTAATACTAAGGCGTCTCTCAGGATGGGGTTGCTGACAGTCTGAGGGATTAAATCATTTGCTGCACAAAACAAACCTGACAAGAAAAAAAAAAAAATAAGACAAACTCTAGGGAAGATAACTATGTGTTTTAAGTGGAGTAAAAGAGACCTAGAGTTTGGGAAAACAAATTAAACTTTTGGGAGTTTCAAAATAAAATCCGTTTGCCGTCCAGGACTGCAGCGCGTGTGGCACATCAAGGTACCCTGTGTCAGTGCGACGGAGTCTCTTCCCCCAGATCTAAGTGTTTCCTGTTGCAGAGAGGACAACGGAGCTCTGGCTGCCTGGGATGCTGAAAATTCTGTTTGTGAAGCAATGAGTAGTGTGTCCAATTCTTTGTTCAACATTCTCACATTGAGAATTCTGTTTTTCTGGTGTCTAAATCCTGAGTGGTAGCATGCAATATACATGAGAGGAGGAGATTAGAAAAGGTCTGTCTGGATAAATTCGTCTCTTCCTCAAGCCTTCCCTTTCCGATTTTCTTTTTCAAGAAGGCTGTCCTAAACCATGTCCACATTCATTCTCTCTCTTGCGCGTGTCCATTGCTTGATTTACATGTTATTAGATACACACCGCCCTGCACATGCTTAGCTAACGCTCTTAACATTGCAGATGTGCATCTTAGTGTAAGTGGCATTGAAAACAGGACCAGCTGTACCTCCCTATAATCACACTGCTCAAAGGCTCAGGAAAAGAAAGGCTCATGAGTTCAAGGTCACTTGAGGCTCAAAAAGACTACCACGATAGCCTGGGTTAGAAAAGATACCATGCAGAGAGATATGGGTATTAGATAACTGTACTGATAAATTTAAAGATTATGTATTCTTTATCAAAATGAAGCGGGGTTGGGGGGGACAGGAATAGACAAAATGAATCTGTAAGGTATGAGAGGCAGCAAGCCATCCATAGTGTTGAAATTCTTGTTCAAACAAGTATTGTCATTTCTTCTGCTGTTCTTCCCTGTAGACACTGCCATTTGATTCCTTTGTACATGTGCTCTAACTGTTGTGCAGAGACGCCATGACCAAGGCCACCTATAGAAGGCAACGTTTAACTCGGGGCTGGCTTACAGCTTAAGCCAATGAGTTCACGGCCGTCATGGCAGAAAGCATGGCAGCAGCCAGGCAAGCATGGGGCTGGAACAGTAGCTGAGAGCAAGTTGGAGGCAGAGAGAGTACGTTAATGAGGAATGACATGGGCTTCTGACACATCGAAGCCCACCCCTAGTGACACAACTTCGCCAACAATGCCATGCCCTCTACTCCTTCCCAAAAGGGTTGCACTGACTCGGGACAGAGCATTCAAATATATGATCCTATGGGCACGTTCTCATTGAAAGCACTGAAGTACAAAGAAATATGTGTGTGTGTGTGTGTGTGTGTGTGTGTGTGTGTATTTATATGTGTATATATGTATTTATGTGTGTGTATATATGTATATATGTGCATGTTTGTGTATTTATATGTATATATGTATTTATATGTATATGTGTATTTATGTGTGTGTATATATGTATATATATATGTGTGTGTTTGTGTATTTATATATATGTATATATGTATTTAAATGTATATATATATATATATATATATATATATATATATATATATTCAGTTGGGATGAAGTTCTCAGATTCACAAATAACCTTAAACAGATAATAAGATAATAGGGGCAAACCAAAGTGAACCCGAGGCTTGAAACAAAATATATTTGAAGTTGGAAAATTGCCCCCACTTATGTAGATAGTATGTTTACTCTGTATATACTTTAAATATTTTATTGTTAATACAGAAAACTGCAAAACTGAGCAGAAAGTGGAGAGAGGCCCTGTAAACCGTCCACTTGTGCACACACCCAGGTTCACTTTCTCCGGATAAGTTGAAAATACGGTTACAATTCCCTTTTATGTTAATGAAAACAAGAAAGTATCAGTTGTTCAGGTGACAGAAAAAAACGGTCCAACTTTTAGTTCAGTTTCAAGCCTTATTCCAGTAGAGAAACCATTCCCTGGGATCTACTGAAGCAGAGCTTCCAAATGACTGGCTGAGGACATAGCGACGCCCTGCAGAAGACAGAAAGGCCAATAAAGGTCACTGCTCAGAAAGGAGTGAATGCAAGCATCTAATTGGATTCTAGATGGTAATTAGCAAATGGTTGGTCAAACACTAAGGGTCTGATGGAGAAGGGTTTCCTCCTTCCACTGGTGGCCTTGGTATATACCTATGAGTGGACAGCGCTCCTGGGGTAATGTGGCGTCGCTTTCATCCTGCTGCTTCCATGGGTCTCTCCATAAGAAGATCAATACTGAATTCTACCAAGAAATTAAACTTATCCTCTCATCTGGAATTTATCCTCTCACCCCAAAAAAGAATAAATAAATATTTAGGTCAAACAAGTCAAACATAACAGTACAATTAAATAAAGAAGAGACGCCGACAACAGGCCGAGCCACCTAAATGAGCTATAAATATGCTAGTTACCCTGATTCAATCTTTATGCAGTATGTACAGTATTGGAATATCATGGTATCCCTCATGAACACATGAAACTACTATGTGATTGCGTTAGTTTGAATGAGATTTGTCCCCATAGACTCACGCTTGAGGGTTTAGTCGACAGGAAGTAGAGATTACAAGGACTGGGAAGTGTGGCCATCCTGAAGTAGGTGTGGCCATGTTATAGGAAGTGTATCACTGGAAGTGGGCTTTCAGGTCTCAAAAGCCAAGGCCAGGCCTGGTCTCTTGCTCTCTGCCTACAGATCAGGATGTAGCTCTTGCCTAGGGCTCCAGTCCCTGCTAGCCTGTCCCCATGCTCCCTGCCATGATGATAATGGACTAAACCTCTTAATCTGTAAGCAGACCTCCAATTAGATGTTTTGTTTTCCAAGAACTGCCTTGATCATGGTGTCTTTTCACAGCACTAGAACAGTGACTAAGGCTGATAATTACAAATAAGAAATAAAACTATTGATTAAAAAATTGTATGTATGTGGATAACTTGTGCTTTTGAGGCTATCACAAAATAGTATACATGTTTATTATATAAAATCAAATGATAGCTCTTTCCAATACTAATTCCAGCATAAATGTGGATTGTGAGCACCAAATACAGAGTGCTATACATGCCAGCTTACTACAGGAGTAGTAAGATATCGCACCTGATTTTCCTCCCAGCTCCTGAGTATAAAATGGAGAAGCCTTTAAAACATAGGTCCCATAAGCTTTCATTATATCAGAGACAATTGTCATTTTTAATGGCTCTTGACTATGATTATTGATTCTATCAAAGAGTTCTGGGAACACAAGCAGAGAGGAGCCTGTCGTGGCAGCCTGCCCTTCAACATAATGTATACATATAAGCCGTGAGAGTCGTGTATATTTTATAAAATTATTGATGCGGAAGGGAGCCCTCTAAACCTTGCCCTTCAGACAGCGCTTTCTGTCATCCTGCCTGCTCCTCTCTAGCTTTCCTAAGTGGTTGCTTTGTATACACATCGGCACTTAGACACCTTCTCCTCTGCCTCACATGTTGTCCTAAAGATCAGCTGCCCCCAAGCTCCCACTACCCTAATCCTTTCTGTCTATTGCAATCTGAGAAGCCACTGACAAATGCTTGCTATTTGAAAGCCAATTAATTGTTTTTAAGGCTCCTGCTATATGGGAAAACTGACAGAGAAATGAAAAATTAAATGTGTGTCATCATCAAATTATATTATTTCTGGATGGAATTGTCTGCTTTGGAGACAGAAGTGTATAATCAAGAGCAAGCCATTCTTTTTCTTCTCCTTGAAGCTTTTGTCACTGCTCAGTGATGGCCAGTGGTCAGCTATTGCTTATTTGGACTTATTTTTATACATTTTTATCCTAATACTTCTATGTAATTTTTGATAAGTAAGGGCATCTATGATGAATGTTGTTGTGGTGTGTGTGTGTGTGTGTATGTGTGTATGTATTTGTGTGTATTTGTGTGTATATGTGTGTGTATGTGTGTGTATGTATTTGTGTGTATATGTGTGTGTATGTGTGTATGTGTATGTGTGTGTATGTATGTGTGTATGTATGTGTATGTGTGTATGTGTGTATGTGTGTGTATGTATGTATGTATGTGTGTATGTATGTATGTGTATGTGTGTGTATGTGTGTTGTGTGTGTATGTGTGTGTATGTGTATGTGTGTATGTGTGTGTATCTGTGTGTGTATATGTGTGTATGTGTGTGTATCTGTGTGTGTATCTGTGTGTATGTATATGTGTGTATATGTATGTGTATATGTATGTGTGTGTATGTATGTGTATGTGTGTATGTATTTGTGTGTATATGTGTGTATGTGTGTATGTGTGTATGTATGTATATGTGTGTGTGTATATATGTATGTATGTGTATATATGTATGTGTGTTTTTGTGTATATATGTGTGTATGTTTGTATATGTGTATGTATGTGTGTTTGTGTGTGTATGTGTGTGTGTGTATGTGTGTGTATGTGTGTATATATGTATGTGTGTGTATGTGTGTATGTGTATGTATTTATGCATGTGTGTATATGTGTGTATATGTGTATGTGTGTATGTATGTGTATGTGTGTGTATGTGTGTGTATGTATGTGTGTATATGT
>JADRCD010179416.1:0-35188 GCA_019843815.1 Montemys delectorum
TATTCTAGAACTATCTGAGGGTGTGGTACATTACATACATTGTGATATTTTATGCCTATATGCCTCAGTCTGTGCTTTCTAACAATAGGGATTTTCCCTTGCATACTCTTACTGCAGCATATTTAACATTGATGTATCAGCCCACTGTCTCATTCCCATTTGTCAGTTGACCCACAGCTGCCTAGTATGGCACTCCCTGTTTACCTGGCTCCCGTTAGGTTAGGTTAATTGCCTTTGCCTCCTTTGCTGCAGAGCATTCCCATGGCCTCCTTTGTCCTTCATCATTTTGAAATGTCAAGGACTAATTTTCTTTCTCTTACTCCCCTTCATTCCTTGGAGTTTGACTCTTGTCTCAGATTGTGTTTTCTTGGCAGGAGGAGCCTTGGTGCTGTCTTGTCACATCTGGAAGCACATTTCTTTTATTGTTGAGGTTAATTTTGATTACCTGGTCACAAAAACTTGTGTGTAGTTTACTCGTTGTATAATTGCTGCGCTCACCCCGTCTGCAGCCTGGAAGCTGCCTGAAGGGGGCAATGCTGAAGACCAGGCAAACAGCCTGTCCTTAAAGCTTCCACATAGCTGTGGTGCTCACTGCTGACTCTTTACTATACTTGCTGCAAAATGATAATTCTTCCAACTCCAAGCATGTCTCTATATCTACCAGTTGGCATTCACATATTTTCATAATAAAAAAGTCTTTGCTTACTGGACCATCCACCCAACTACCTATCTGTCTATCCATCTGTGTCATTATTTGTATGAGTCATAGATTTTTATTGTTCAATACCTTACAGTTCATTAGTGTATTTAATCACTGCTCAAATTGCCCAGACTCATCTAGGGAGACCCTTCAGATTATTACCCATGTCCTTGTTCTGTGCTCATAATTTTTTGGTTCTTTTCTTACTTTCTAGCTTGGCAAGATGTTTCTGTTTTATTTTGTATGTATCGTCTTCTATTTTTGAGGTTAGCCGTTTTTTTGAAAAATTCTAGTTCTCTTTATGGAGAATGGTATTCAATATTAAGATCTGGGCATGGGGCTTTACAGCAATTTTAAACTGGATGCTATTATCGATTTTTATGTGTCAAAACAGTAAGCCTTACGGAAGCTCAGTAACCATCCAGCAAATGTGGGACTGGAGTTAGACCCTGCCTCTTTCTTGAGCACCTCCTCTTTCAGTTATGCTGTGGCCTTTGGTCGTGTGTCCTGCCATCCGGGTTCCGTTTTTCTTGCTGTCCTCAACCTAAACAGTTTTTTTTGTTTGTTTGTTTTTTTTTTTACAGATAAAAAGATCTGTGAAATTAAAGGTTTATGCTGTGGACAGTGCTTTCAAGAACTTGAAAAGGAAAAGCAGGAATGTGAAGATCTGAAAAGGAAACTGGAGAAGTGCTGTAGGCACCTTCAGCATTTAGAGAGGACGCACAAAGCGGCAGTGGAGAAACTTGGAGGTTAGCGCTGCAGGCTCACTGCCACTGTGCAAGGCTGGCGGGCCCTGGCTGAAAAGTTCAGATAGAATGTCTTGTTGATATGGGCACCAATTCTCTTTTGGGCTCAATATAATCCAGTTTTGATCTGTATTTACTAATTGAATTAAAAAGCTTAACGTTCTTTCCTTGATTGATCAGACATCGAAGGCCTAAGTATGTGTCAGACAGTGCTGTTGGCGTTGGAAACTGGAAGTGTTTGTCGAGTTGAGCTTTGCTCTGGAAGGCAGAAATAGCATAAATAAAGCGTGCGGTTCTGGGCCAGCTTCTATCCAGTAAGCTTGAGCATGCTGTCAGGGTTATCTGCTACCATGGTCCATTGCCTGTCAGAGCTGTTGGCTTCACACGCTCCTCCATCTTCCTTTTCACCACTAGCCTTCACCTGTTCTCTTGACTCTACGTTTGAAATGTTCCCGGTTGTTGCCTTTGCCTCTGGGCCATCACTCTGTCATGTGGACGTGACCCCGCCAGTTACTCCTTGGTCTAACTTTCGTGCTTTAGGATTAACTCACAAAATGCTGTTCCTGCAAAATCCTCTTTGGTTTTTCCCAACTGCGAGAAGTAGGCACAGCTGTGTGGTCCTGTATTTCTGCGGGGCTTTCTCCATTCTCTCTGCTGCCTTCTATGCTGTATTCTACTCTCCGGAGGCCATCCAAACTGTTTCTTAAGGATATAGGATATGCCTCATCTTATTTATCTTCAGAGTCATAGTACCCACAATATACTACACAGTAAATGTTTGAATGAATAATAATAATTAAAAAACCCAAAACCTGAATACCAGGGTCTCAAATAGTTGTGTGTGTGTGTGTGTGTGTGTGTGTTGGTGGGAAGGTGGGGTGGGAAAGGCAGGCAAGCACTCAGTTTCCCATTCACTTCTAGGCTTACCTGCTGACACTCACCTCCCGGCCTTTCTGCTTCCTTTCCTCCTGTAGGCTAGCCTTCATAAGGCAGCTAAACATGGATTGGATTGTAACACTTTATTGTTAGACTCCTGCTCAGTAACTGTAATTCATACACAGTAATCTTAACACTGTGCAAATCTTATTAAATAGCCCTGGCTAGCTTGGAACTGGCTTGTAGGCTAAGTTGGCCTTGAGTTCATGGAGATCCGCCTGCTTCAGCCCCTGAGCCCTGAGGTGGAAGCCATGCATCACCACGCCTGCTATAAAGTAGTCATTTTGCATCGGGGTTTTGAAGCCGATATTTTGAATAATTCACAAACTCCAGGGCGGGTGGTGCTTCTTGGAAAACCACAGGCTGAGGAAAGGGCCAGGGCTGAGATTTAAGTAAGGCACTTGATAGCCGTAGCTGCATATATAGATTTATCCGTCTATAAATCTCTTATGTAGAATCTGCAGGTCTGCTTGCTTGTTTTAAGTTTAGATAGCATATACTGGAAAGTAATAGTGCAAGTGTGAATGGCTTCAGAGTCCGCTGCTTGTGTCTCAGTTCCTCAAGTCTGCTGCTGGGTGGCTCTGCTCACAGTTACTGAGCAGTGATATCACCAGGACTTGAAGAGATTTTATGCACTTGTTGTTTTATCCACGGTGTAATCTGTAAGGTACATAACACTGTCCCCATTTTACACGTGGCGCAGACTCAGGCTTAGAAAGGAGTATGCTCAGGCCCACCCAACTAGTGCTTAACCTTTGCTTAAGCAGCTGCAGGGCATGCTTTCAGCTTTATAGCCCCTCAGCTCTGTCAGCCTCCCTTGAACCCCTTACACTATTTTTTAAAAGTGATACCTACTTTAGATGATTTTCTTTTTCTTTTATTTTGGGGTTCTTGCTCAAGAATGGTTTATATGAACATAAACTCTAAGCTAGGGGCTGAACATATGTAGAATTAGGTAACCCAGTGGGGAACGTAGCTCAGTGGTAGAACTCTTGCATATCCTGTGCAATGCTGAGTTTTAGCTGTTATACTGCCAAACGAACACACAAACAAAGCAGACCCATCGTGGAGAGCTCCCTTTAACTGGGAAGCTGGGCACATATGCACCAGACAGCTGGACACGAGGTTCAGGGTGTGTACAGTGGAGATGAAGGTGAAACAGGTTTTAGATGCTCAGAAAACGGAATAAGGGGAAGGTTCAGCGCCAGGCTGACTGAGGAGCGAGAGCTGGGAAAGAGGCAGCCCCTGTGAAGCACCTGCGTAGGAACTGGAGGAAGGTGGCCGACTAATGCTGGCTTTCTCTTACAGAGGAGAACAGCAGGGTGGTTGAAGAATTAATAGAGGAGAACCATGACATGAAGAAGAAACTGGAGGCACTGAGGGCCCTATGCAGAACGCCACCACGGTAAAGTACAGGTCATGTAAGCCTTAATAGTAGGAGAAATGTCACCCTGAACGCTTGTTATTTCTCTTAAAATATAGCCACCGGAAAGACTGATATTAGTCTGTTGTACATCACTTAGGCTATGTGTGTATATATATATATATATATATATATATGACGTGTGCGATGTTAAAGAAAATGGGATTCGGGGATTATTGTAACCTTTGGTATCATGGTTAGAGAAGCATTTCCCTGCATTCCTAGGGACCTCCTACAATGTGCTCTTCAGTAGCTCTGTACATTTGCATCATGTGGATTTGCAAATATTTACTTAGGCAATCATAATGTTGATTTCCTTTGTTGTTGTTTTTGAGACAAGGCTTAATCTCTCCCAAGGCTAGTCTCAATGTAGTTTAAGATTACATTGTTTCAGCCTCAACCCAGTGAATGCTGGGATTATAGGTGTGTGCTACCATACTTGGTTTCTGGGGATGGAGCCCAGGGCTTCATGGGTGCTAAGTGAGCACCCTCCTGACAGCCTCCTCCCTGGCCTACCTCTGACTTGAAATAATGGAACTGGGGCAGCTCCTTTGTGGAACCCTGGGACAGCTCGGTGGTCTTATAGATTACAGATTACAAGTGAAGCCTCTACTCACAGCCTTGTGGTCTACAATCTGGTGTGTTATCAGGTCACTGTCTGCAGGAACCGCTGAGAATGCTTGGCCACCGTGCAGTGGGCAGGCCTTGGAAGAACTCCGAGGGCAATACATTAAAGCTGTGAGAAAAATTAAACGTAAGTCTAAAGAAATTCTCAAGATCCTTGCTGACGCAGGACTTTTGCACTGTCGTGAAGTGGAAACTCAGGGTTTGGCATTTTAGTGACTTTTCCAAACTGCCTTTTTCTTCAGCCTTACAGGAGATTGTTAATGCCACCTCAGTTCCACAGTAATGGATTTGTTTACCCAACTGACACAAGCAGGTTTTGATTTTTTTTAAAACATTTATTTTCATTTTATGTATCTCTCTGTGTGTGTCTGTTGCTTGTAGACGCCAGAAGATGGTGTCAGATCCCCTGGCTCTAGAGTTAGAGATGGTTATGGGCCACTGTGTGGGTGCTGGGAACAAAAGCTTGCTCCCCTGCAAGCGTAACCACTGAGCCATCTCTCTAGCTCCCAAGAATAGTTACTTTTATAATGTTGATTATCACTTTTTAGTGTTTGTTTAGACATAGAATCAAACTATCTTAAAACGAAATGTCCTTACAGCGTAAGTGGGGGGGGGGGGGCTGAGAGGCAGAACCTCTACATTCTGTGCAGGGGGAGGGATGGAGCCAGGGAAGGAGGGAGGAGGTGTCACTTGAGTCAGATCAGCAGGACTTCCTACTGTAGACTCAGGAATTGTGAAGATGAATCCAGTCAGTATTTCCAACAGCTGTGAACTTGCCAGGGCTTTGCCAGTTCTCTCCATCTTGTAAGAGCATCTCCAGGGTGTCTCCCAAGTAAAGACTCCTGGGTTCTAACTGCAGAACTGCATGACATGGGTGTGTGTCTCATACAGTAGTCAGGGCTTATGTAGAGGCACATACTTCCTCTTCAAATTGCTTTCATTTTTATCAAAAGGCAGGAAAGGTCTCGGATTCTACGGTGTTGAATTTCAGAGTTGCTTATAGAAGTGAAAGGCCAGTGAGCTTTGTTTCTCAGTTGTCTTTGTCCCAGCAAAGGGCATAGTTAAAACCAACAATTCTTTTCTGTTTTCTTTCTTTTTTTGTTAGTTTACTAATTAAAATTAATTAATTAACTTTACATCCCAACCACAGTTTTCCCTCCCACCTCTTCCCCCAATCCTTCCTCCCTCCCTCCACCCCCCAAGTCCCCATCTACTCCTCTGTTTCCCTGCAGGAAAGAGGAGACCTCCATGAATATCAGCCAGCCTTGGCATATGAAGTTGGAGTATGACTAGGCACATCTCCTTTTGAGGCTAGACAAGGCAGCCCAGGAGGAGGAAAGGGTCCCAAAGGCAGGCAGCAGTCAGGGACAGCCCTGCTCTTGCTAATAAACTACTTTTCTGAGCTTCCAGTAAGAAGTGGAAACTAAGCAGCCTTCATCCTGACACAATGTGCATGCCATGTCTTAGTTACCTTCTAGAAGGGTAGCTGGAGGTCATGTGGCAACTTCATCGTAATGTTTCCCGTCTCAAGGAAGGAAAAGTGGTCCCCAGTTAGCATCTGCACATGTAACATGGACTTTTTAGATGCTCGCTGACATTGACAGGCAGTTCCTATGTGAGCTGGCATTCTTAATGCAACTGAGTGGCAAAGTCCACATGCAGAATGTAGTCATAGATTGTTTTTAAGTTAGCTTTAACCAGAAGTAATACAAACGAAAGCCATGTTGATGAAGAGCGAGGTACAGATTATGATTTTCTGTGAATTTCCGAAGGAAATATGACTCCCCTGACTCTGCAGAACATCTTATACAATCCCCTGTGAGTTAGTTTATTACTGTTCCGTAAATGCTAGTAAGCGTTGGCTAAGGATGGACCAGAGCTTTTCAGGCACCAGAGAAGAGCGTGGGTCTTCTTCCTTCCTGGTGTCGCCCTTCTGCTCTCTCCTGAGCATTTCTTCTCTTAACCCGAATCACGAGGAACAGTAGAACACGTGCTTTCTGCTCACTGTGTTCTCTCCCCTGAGTCTCTAGAATATGACAGAATCCATTGTTTTTCTCCTCATGTGCAGCTGTCGCCGTCTCAAATCTAACAGAGCGCGTTTCTTTTGAGTCTACCAAATTGCCGTTGTGACGTGCTCCATTCTAATAAGCATGAAAAATACAACATTTAAACTATGCTTTCTTCACCTCATCTGCCAGAAAACTGGTCTGAAATTTGCCCTCCTTTCTTCAGAGAAACGGGGAAAATTGTGGGGTTTCTTCACCCCCTGTAGGTGACATGCTTCGATACATCCAGGAGAGCAAGGAAAGAGCTGCAGAGATGGTAAAGGCGGAAGTGTTGCGGGAACGGCAGGAAACTGCCCGGAAGATGCGCAAGTACTATCTGAGTTGCCTTCAGCAGATCTTGCAGGATAGTGGAAAGGAGGAAGGGTGAGTTCAGTGTACATTTCCAGTCCCAACTGCACCAGGACGGTCATTTCCATATCCATAGAACTAACCGTTTATATGATCATTGTACACCATGAGTCCCAACTGCACCAGGACAGTCATCATTTCCAAATCCACAGAACTAACTGATTATATGATCAGTGTGTACCATGAGTCCTGACTGCACCAGGACAGTCATCATTTCCATATCCACAGAACTAACCATTTATACAATCAGTTTACACTGTGAGTCCCAACTGCACCAGGATGGTCATTTCCATATCCACAGAACCACTTATACGATCAGTGACGGTCATTTCCATATCCACAGAACTAACCATTTATAGGATCAGTGTACACCGTGAGTCCTGTGAGTCCCGACTGCACCAGGACAGTGTGCTGTCATTTCCGTATCCACAGAACTGTTTATATGATCATAAGAGAAGCTTAGGCTGGTTTTCCCTTCCTGTTGGCAGAGCTATTAGGAATCCCACGGCTGAGGAGTCTCGTGTTTTTCATTTAAACTTTTAATTTTATATCCTGGAATTACCCACAGAGCTGAGAAAAAGATTATGAGTGCTGCTAGCAAACTCGCTACAATGGCGGAGTTGCTAGGAACGATCGAAGAGTCAGACTGCAGAGTCAGGTGCACCCAGGCAGGTCACTCAGGTGAGTTCTCGCTCCTCTTTATTTAGCTACCTGGTGGTCTCTGTATAACACGGTTATGTCGATCCCAACAAATGATGGACAGGATTATAAATAATGACACATGAGAAAAGGCAAAATTATAACTGGGTTTTTATCAGAAACTGTAGAAAACTTCTGAAATAAAAAAGGTAGTATTTGAGGAAATGGGAAACCTGGGCTCCAGACTGTTCCCTAACAGCACAGGTCAGAGCAACAGCAAACCTATTTCACATGCAGGAGTGCATCCCAGGAGAAGCAGTGGCTCATGGGTGCCTGTAGGTGGTGAGCGGGTGGTGTAGAACCGTGTTCAGGTGGAGGCAGTTTTTATTTTCTCCCTTCCTTTTCTTCCCTTCCCTCCTCTCCAGTTCCCTCCCCTCCTCTCCATTTCTCTCCCTTTCCTTCCCACTCCTGTTTCTTTTTTTCCTTCCCTAGTGTTGGGCTGAGTGGAAACAGGCAGTGTTTTGAGTACCTGAACGTCAGGGACTCTGAACGTTAGCCTCTATGCCCAGGGCGTCAGCTGTCAGGTCTTTCTGTTTCCTTGTAACTTACCTGTTCCCCTGTACTAGCTCTGCAGTCATGCAGCACAGACAGACACTGCATTGAAGATATCTAAGAGATAAACGTTTAACCAAGAATCACTATATATTTAAAGAAGAGTATCACCGTGAAAGAAAGACCAAACAAGCACAGGAGAAAGCTAACAGGATATGTACTTAAGGCAAAAGAATACTCAAACAACAGAACCTGAAGGTATTCAGAAGTGTAGTGAATATTCTTAGAAATTTGTGAACGTTAGGAGCACCAACCAAGAAGTAGAAATGAATATATAACTTCTAAACTATTAGAAGAAATCTTTTCAAGAAAAAATTTTAGTCTAATAAAATAGAAAAAGAGAGAGAAAAAGCTAGAAGACACACATAAACAGATACTAAAAGCAGAAAAAGAGAGAGAAAAAGCTAGAAGACACACATAAGCAGATACTAAAAGCAGGTTGTAATATCAGCAAGCACCGAATGTTTATGGGGTGAGGCTTTTACAAAATAGAGAGACTTACTGTTTTTACAAGAACCCAAAACCCCAAGGTAATAGAGGATGATAATGAGCAGATGAAATGGGGCTATTGATTATAAAGGTAAACACAGAAGTGGACCATGGAGACTGTACATTAAAGGGGCAGATAATGTGGCGTGATCTTTCGTGAGATTGTATAACACAGCTTTAGAATCTGAAAAATCAACACATAGAAATACAAGAAGAAACTGCTAAATTCTTAATTGGACACATTTAACAGGTCTATGCAGAGCTCAGCTTTTGACTTTCTGGTCTCCTGGAAATTGTTCAGGCACCTAAAATCTTTCTCATAGGATCGCAAGCATTACTTGTGTAAGTTTTGGATTGGTGCACATTAGGGACAAAGGGCAGTGGCGTGTAACAAGAAAGCAGTCTTCTTGCTTGTGGGGCAAGGTCGTGAAAATCACACCTCCAGTAGAACCAGGCTCTGTCTGTCAACTCACGACTCTGAGACACACTCTTCAAACTTGCTGTGGCTGTTTTTCCTCTGATCTGGTTCAGTGTCCTGGCTATCACAGAGGGGTGCTTTACCAATCTTTCTTTGTCAGAAACTTCATGCTTGACATCAGACTTGGAGCAGCGTTGCATTGCCGTCAGCTCTTGAAGTGTAGACCCCACTAAGAAAGCTGATAGAGGAGCTGAGAATAAGGTTCTCTCCTCTCCAGTGACTCCAGCTTGTGTCAGGATGACATAAACTGATATTTCAGCCACAAACTCAGCATTTCTATGGATATGAGTAAAAGAAAATTTTGACTGATGCATTTTCTTTGATAATGCACAAAATTATAAATATGTTGTTCTCTTTAGAGCATTAATTTCCCCTTAATTCTTGTGCTCCTAACTTTATGTTCCTTTGCACATGGTAGCATTTCCTTTGGCTTCAGAGGTGCTGATGAGCGTTGAAAGATCAGAAAGGAGTGATGCGAGTCACAGTATTCCACATTGCGTTGAAAGCAAACCAAGCAGTGGAAAGACTATCCCCAGGAGTGTGTGTGCGCAGCTGCCCAGGAGGAAGGCTGTGCCTAGTTCCCAGAGCCGGTTAGAGGATTCGAAGCACAGAGAGATGACACCTATGGCTCCCACAGCTTTGCCTTCAGGCTGTCAGTGTGGGGACGGGAGTTGCAGGGACTCAGACATCTTGGCAAAGGGTGTTGCTCCCGAGTTTGTTCCATGCCAGGGCAAAGGAGGCTTTGATTTGCATGGGAAGAGAGATGCACTTGGAGCTGGCTCCGAGTCACTGCTTTATTCAGCTGCTCACTCCTCCTTCCTTGGAGGTGGCAAAAAGAACTCTTCTCCTAGAGTCATCTCAGAGTCCACACACACAATCCTGAGAGGTCCCAGTGAAATGCCAAGGTTAAAGCCATTTGTGTGTGGTTCTCTAACAGAAACCGAGAGTGTTGCATCTGAGAAGAGTCAGGTTGTGGGCTCTCAGGATACTCCAGTGAAGGACAGCGCTGGGCCCAGCAGCGCTCCAGCCTGGCCTTCTGACAGTACTTTACCGTGCAGCAGTCCTGCTGAGCTGTTTCTTGGTGATAGGTCACAAAGGACTCAGGAGATGCTGGGGGACTCTGTTCAATGGAAACAGTTCTCAGCAACCAGTTGTCTTCCAGATGCCCAGAAAAGGAATATGGTTTGTCGGAGTAGTTATACTCTAGATCTGCCCAAAGAAACCTTGCATTCCCAGCAAGGGAAGATGGGTGCAACTCTGGGACACTCATCTCCACAGAGCACTGATGTGTTAAAGACAGATGTCAGGAAACTCAGCAGCACAGGACCGTCTTCATCGTGTCAGAAGCCTTTGATAAAGTTAACTGCTCCAGTGACCAGCCAACAGGATAGTGGCTTTGACAGCCCGCTTGTCGATCTAGAGTAATTACGTGCAGTATTTCAGAATAGTCACTAATTACTATTTAGACAGGAAACTGGACGGGAATACTTGATGCTAACGAACCATTTTGAGGTCTGCCTCAATACGTGAGTTCTCATGTATGTGATACCCTTGTACCTGAGTAAAGTATTCTCATGAAGTTACTTGAGGCCCTTACGCTGCCTTAATGTTGGAGGCCTGAGTGACAGGCTGTGTGGTCTGCTTGTGTGTGCTGCTTCATCCAGTTGCTCAGCCCTCTACTTTTATATTTATTTGCTGACTTATTTTGCAGTGTTACAATCTTAATAAAATTGTGCATAATCTGAAGATTTGTCATGACTTATTTTGTAGTTTATAATCTAGAACTGATACGTTGACATCACATTTGAAATCGACTCAAAAAACGCTATACTTTGGTTAGTTGTGTGTTTGACTAACCAGACGCAGTGTTTAAGCTCAACTCATAAATATCAATATGTTGTAGATTACTTTTCACTAATTTTCCTTGTGACTTGTTTTTTTGATTGATGAGTTGTTTGGAAATGTCACTTTATTTTTAAGAATTTGGGGACCCCTGCACCCCCCCCCCACACACACACATAGTAGTTTTCCCTATTTTCCATTGTTTTTGGAGAATATGTTTCAAATGATTCCAGCCCTTCTCTCCAGACATGTTTTATCATCTGTGGTGAACAGTCCTTCACCTGACAGGAGTGTATCTTCTGTTTCCACATGCTTTCCGCATGCACGAGGCTTTTGGCCAAAACCATTGGCAAGCCTGCTGCGGCTGAGTTCTGTGGGCCTTTGTCTGTTAGGCATGGGAACTGGGTGGGGGGGCTGCAGAGAAGTCTCAGTGCTTTAGAGTGCTCAAGTGCAGTTCACAGCACCCACACACGAGTGGCTCACAACTTTGTCTAATGCCAGCTCCAGGGATCCAAAGCCACCTTCTGGCCTCTGCACATACGCACACACAGACGTACAGATATATATGCAAATGTATATTAACAAAATTTCCTACTGAGGGGATTGTTAATTTCTGACTATAATCATTACATTGTTTTTCTTTCAGTTATGTCCTTTTTTATTTGTTTGTTTCATGTATTTTGAGATCCATTGTTAGGAGTCCATTTTATTTGTTGTAGCTTTCTAATGTGTTGATCCTCTACCATTCTAAGGTACCTGTACTGGCTGGTTTTGTGTGTCAATTTGACACAGGCTGGAGTTATCACAGAGAAGGGAGCTTCAGTTGGGGAAATGTCTCCATGAGATCCAGCTGTGGGGCATTTTCTCAATTAGTGATCAAGGGGGTAGGGCCCCTTGTGGGTGGTGCCATCCCTGGGCTGGTAGTCTTGGATTCTATAAGAGAGCAGGCTGAGCAAGCCAGGAGAAGCAAGCCAGCAAGGAACATCCCTCCATGGCCTCTGCATCAGCTCCTGCTTCCTGACCTGCTTGAGTTCCAGTCCTGACTTCCTCCGGTGATGAACAGCCATGTGGAAGTAAGCTCAATAAACCCTTTCCTCCCCAACTTGCTTCTTGGTCATGATATTTGTGCAGGAATAGAAACCCTGACTAAGACAGTACCCTTTGAATTTAATACGTATCTTAAGGTTCACTTTTGCTGTAATGACTGTAGCCACGTCAGCTCTCTTATGATTATTGCTTGCTGTGTCTTCTGATCTTCTTTTTTTTTTTGGTCTTAAGGCATTTATTTTAGAAAGGAGATAGAGAAAAGGTAGAGAAGGTAGAGGCCGGCCATGGCCATGTGGAAAGAGGAGGAAGGGAGAGTAAAGACAAGAGTAAGGTTAAAAGAGAAGAGAGAAGGAGCTGCTCTTTTCCTTTCATCCCATTTTTATCTTTTAATTCAGTGGGGGCTCTGGAAGCATATCACTGAACTTGCTTTTATTTATCCACACACATTCCTTCTTCCTCTCTTCCTTTTCCTTTTCTTCCCTCTCTCCTTCTCAGTACATATATATATGTATGTGTGTGTATATACACACACACATACACATACACACACACACTGTTGGGTGTGGGGCTCACCCAGGTGCATTGCCACCTACCAAGTGCCACACCCTAAACCACCCCCTCTCCTGGCAGCTATCAAATGTTAATCAAATGCTTGACTAGGGGTAGGACTTCCTGCTTACCCCCTTTCCCCAGTACTAGGATTATTTTATTTTATTTTATTTTATTTTATTTTATTTTATTTTATTTGGTCTGGGTTGAGCTTGTGTAAGACTTGTCCATGCTGTCATAATTCATACGTGGCTGGTTATCCATCTCAGAAGTGCTTAGTTAGTCCTGTAACGTTCGAGTCACTCTTGAAGCAGTGGGTATATTCTACCAGATATTAAAATGTGATGTTAAAAATTTTGAAAGATTTGGGGGAGTGTCATGTGCAGATTTGGGGGAGTCTTATATGCAATTATTTTTTTTGTGTTTTGTCCTCTCCCTGCTCTGTATCTGATACCATGTTATGTGCTTTATTGGTTTTCCTGTTTGTTAATTGTGACAAACCCATGTCACTTTTTTTTACTATCTGGTCGCTTTTTCCTATTCACATTTCCCAAAATAATTATATAAAATTATATATAATTTGCATGTATACATTGTAGCAACCTTAGATTTGGCCTTTTGCTTAGTTGTTTTGCTGTGTCATTTGTTTGGCTTTGTGTCTCTTTTGAGCCTTTGTCTTTTCCTCCTCTTCCCTATGTTCCCAAGAAAGCAAATGAGTTCAGCAGGCTTCACTTATAGCAGGGCAGTGGTGGCGCCTGCCTTTAATCTCAGCACTTGGGAGGTAGAGGCAGAGGCAGGTGGATTTCTGAGTTCAAGGCCAGCCTGGTCTACAGAGTGAGTTTCAGGACAGCCACGGCTATACAGAGAAACCCTGTCTCGAAAAACAAAACAAACAAACAAAAAGCTCAAACAAAACAATGTCTTTATAGGATGTGTGTGGGGGTGGGGTAGGGGGCTTTATTTAAAGCTGGTGAGGTGACTCAGCAGGGAATGGTACTTTGTCACCAAGTGTCACCAAGCCTGAGGACCTGAGTTTGATACCCTGAATTCATTGGATAGAAGATGCACTGCTCTCACAAGTTAGCCCCTTGCTTCTACACATGTGTCATGGTGTGTGCAAATGTGCACACTCACACATCCACACATTAGTAAACAATTCTTTTGTTGTTGATGGGCTAGGATATTCTGTGTGAGCTGTGTTGTGACTAGATGTTTACCAGCCAGCAGGAAGGCTTTCGTCATTGTAGACGTTGTCTTTGTAATTTTAAACTTCATCTTGCTTTGTTTCATCTTAAAAATTTAAAGGAATTTAGCTATTTTCTGGTAATGTAATTTCAAAATCTCCAGATATTTTGGGATAAAACATTTAAACTCCATGTCACCTTGTTTTACTGGTGCACCTGGATGCCACAGAAGAGAAATGAAGTTGGTGGTACTGTTTGTTGTCTGTCCATTTCTATTGCTCAGCCCGCTTTGGCCTGAGCTAATCGCAGAGGTCTTAATTCCTCATGCCTAATTGGTTCAGGGTGGGTCACATCCCTCCCTGCAGCCTAGGAATGGCTGAAATGATGTGGAAAATGTTCCTTTTAAAAAAAAAACCCACCACCTTCCATACTGGAAAATCCTGGCACGGGACAGCTGGGGCTCATATGCGTGCTGCAGGCCGTTGCATCTAGCTGTGTCTTCTGCATCTGTTGCACCCCATGCACTCCACCTCAAGAGGAAACCAAGCAGAGGGGAGGGGCAGGCTCTGCTGAATGTCCCCAGACTGTGCGAGGTGGCATACACCCTCACTGTTGGGAAAACTGGAACCTTCCTATGACCTGCAACCACCTGCATGGGAATGGAAAACCCAAGTAGGAGTTTTTGCGAAGGGCCTGACGATGCTCATGTATAGAAAAGCCTTGGGACATCTTAGCTCTGTGTGAATAAAGCAGTTCTAGCTGTGACTCTCCCTTCACTGACCCCTTCCATCCATGCTCTCAGTACTTGGTAAAAATGACATGTGACTACATCAATTCTAGGTCAAACAAATGTGTGTTCCAAGAATCCCCAGAAGCTGATGTAGTATTAACTTCTAGGAAAAAAAAAAAAGGATTCTTCCCTTCCCAGCTTGGTGTGTACCTGGCCAGTTGCCAAGAAAAGGTGGCAGCTTAGAGATAAAGATGTCACCTGCTCAAAGCCAGGTTTCCTCTTCCGGCCACCTCCTGAATAAGTGTGGACCAAGTTGACCTTCACGTGACCTTTCCTGAAGGATTATTTACATTTATTTACCTGTTCCAAAGTAAGCATGCAAGTGCTGGACAAAAGAAAAGTCCGCAGGGCAGCAGGATTTCCCAGGGGCTTCCTTCAGGGAAGCGCTAAAGCTCTGTCCTTTTTGAAGAAGTCTGTAAAGACTTCAGAAACAGACACAGGAGTTTGATGCGGTTTGGATATGGACACCATGTGCTGCAAACACTGCCAGAATTGAAGAGGCCTTTGTCCTGAGTCCCACAGAGCATGTTACTGTAGCTGGAAAAAAAAAAAAAAAAAAAAAAAATCTGTGGCCAAACAGCCAGAAATCTGTTAAGCTGAAAAACTTGGAGTCTTTGGCTTCTCGTCCCTGGCTCAGATCAAGATCAGATCGACAGCTTTTCCCCTGCCCCAGCACCCGCCTTGGCCTCTACAGAAAAGGACGGACAGACAGATGGACGGGCAGCGTAAGGTAAGTGCAGGGGCAGTCATCCCAGACAAGACTCGGCTTTCAAAACATGCCTCCGATGGCTGCTCACCTCAGCAACTGGCTGACCAGAGAAGGCTTGGAAACAACAGAGTCCTTTCCTCAACCCCTTTCCAGCAAGGACAAGTATGTGATTATATAATAAGCTTTGTCTCCTGGCACCCGGAGAGCTGACCTACAATGTCAAATGTGCAACTTATTAAGCAAATTCCACTGAGCCTACAACACACACTCGCCTTCTCAGGACGTTCAGTTTCTTTACCATGAGAGCCCTGCCCTCTGTGGTTCCCGCTGGCAAACCCACTCTTATCTGGATCCTTTGCTTTGTAATCACACAAGGTTTCTAAGAATACAAAATACGTTGATCTGCCCTCGTTGTCCTTTCTGTCCGTGATTCCAGAGACCATAGATAATTGTTTAGGCCCAGTTTCACAAGGCTATTCTGTTGGAGAAAAATCTTTCCATAGTACCCTGCCTCCTCAGGGGCAAGCAGAGCTTTGTTTTCATCATTGAGATGCATACCCTAAGAGATGCCTGGCTTCTAGTTAAGTGGGTACACAGCTGTGTTCCCTTTCTAGTCTAGAAACCTTGACTCTGTGCTCCGGGGTTTCTTGCTTTCCCAGTGAGCAGACAGGGTGAGTGGTTGTGTCTGATGTGAGTAGGTTGTTGTAAGTTCATTAACTGGCAGAAGTCATCATTTGCTGAGGCCAGAGGAAAAAAACCTTCATGGGGAGGGCTGTGTCCCTGTCACCACAGATTAAGTTTTGGAGACACAGATGGCAGCAGCCACTTCGGTGCACACGGACATCCAGCCTGTTGCAGGTGCCGTAGATATAATAGCATTTGTGATAAGTTTATTTGTGAGCAAGTCCACACGTCTAAAATGAACATCCGTGATAGGAGCTGTAAGTGAATACATGTGGGAAGCCCTCTGGTTCTAATCCTCAGCTGGAGCCCACCCTGGAAGCACAATCTGTATTTAGTCGGTGTACACAAGTACACACCAAGTATTTTTTTTTTTTTTTGTCTAAGTTGTAGCATGTTATAGTCATTGCTCTGTGCCTTTAAAGTCACCATACGAGCGACAGGTCACAATTTTTAGTGTTAAAAACCCAGAAGTGTGCAGCACATGCCTTTAATCCCAACACTAGAGAGGTAGAGTCAGATGGATCTTTGTGAGTTCAAAGCCAATCTGGTCTACATAATGAGTTTCAGGACAAATGGGGCTGTGTCTCAGAAGACAACCCAGAGTAGTGGAAACTAGATTAAGAGATGAGCTGTTTATGAGTATATCTACACATAAAGCTATTTACATATGCACACATGATTCATACACTAAGTGTGGGGAGCCTTCCAGACTCACAGGAAGGAGTGCTGGTGAAGGCCAAAAAGGGGAGCATAGTCTTGTTAGACTTCCTGTACCCTACTGTCACTCTGGGTCTTCCTCTACCTTTCCAGGCCACCCTTCAACCTCTTTGGTGCCCCTTGTTCTTCTCCCCGCTTCAGCCTTTATCTCTTTGTCCTACCTCCAGCCCTTCTCCCAGCCTTGCTCTGAATTCTGTGACTTATGCCTGCCTGTATCTTTTGTACTAAGAGAGAATCATATAAAAGATGACAAGGGTCAAGAAGGCTGGGCCTGAAGGGACAAGGTGAAGCCTAAGGACCATACCATCTATCTTTCTTGCCTGTTCTGGTACAGGTGAAGAGTTTACAGTTGGCATCCAGACACAGAACCAGTAACAGATACAGAGCACAAATTATGGGTGGAGCAGTGACAGGGAATATTAAAGTCTGATCATGCCTTTGCTGGGGCAGGATACACAGATCAAAAGTCTTGGGGAAGGGAAGAACACAGCAAGCAGGGAACCCATGTGTCCAGCCAGTTAATATCCACAAGCAGCATCTGTTTGTACAGGGAGGCAAGGCTTACATGAGATAGTCCTCTAATCTGGGTTCATCTGACGAGGGACTTTTTTCACATGTGTAAACGCCCTCTGCACAGTACCTGGGTTTGAATACCAGAGGCATGTGAGTACAACATGGCCGCTCTTTCCCTTCCAGCCAAATCATGCAAGAGCAAATGTCTTGATCATTTCTTAGTGATAAACATTAGAAAGGGAACTCCGAGGACCTACAGGTTAGCCTATACAAATTGAGACTTGATAAGTTACCAACATGATGGGCAGCCATAAGTTTAATGGAATGTGACCACAGCCTTGGCTCTAATACCTACCTATTGATACAAGAGGATCGAAATGTTCAACTTCTGTGCTTTTTCCTCAGCACATTGTGGTACTTGCAGGGTGGAGCCAGTTCATGGCTCAGACTTTAAGGATTACTGTTTTGAGAAAGGGAGACAGGGTTATGGGGGAAGGGAGGGATCGAGGGAGGGAGAAGTATACATGGGGGGGGTAGAGTGAGAGAGAAACATACACATATACAGAGAGAGAAAAGAGAGGGAGAGGGAGGGAAGGAAAGAAACATACATATGGAAGAAGGGAAGAGAGGGAGAGAACCTGAAGTTCTACCCCTTGTAGCTGCACCTTTGTCATGTGACTGAAGAAGACTACATTACTATATTTTTCAATCACCATTAAAAGCAACTAATTGAATAAACTCTTGGCTACCAGACTCAGAAGTTAAGAGTGTCTCAACTTTATCATTCTGTAACTATTACGAACCTAAGCGAACCTAAGCATCAAGGACCCCGCCCCTCCCCAGTAATAGAAACCAATATGTGTGCCCCTGGATTCTCTTAATTCCTGACTCTCAGAGCTAGTTCTCCAGTACAACCACAACAGGGTAGCCTTCTTCCTCTACCCACTGCTCTATCCCTGAGATTGCCTTCAAGAACAAACACCCAGGGCAGGGGTTCTCAACCTGTGGGTCTTGATCCCCTAGGAAATTATGGAATGAGCCTTTCAAAGGGGTCACCTAAGACCATCAGAAAACACACATAACTACATTACAATTTGTAACAGTAGCAAAATTACAGTTATGAAGTAGCAATGAAACAATTTTATGGTTGGGGGTTACCATAACATGTATCAAAGGGTCACGGCGTTAGGGAAGGTTGAGAACCACTGCTAAAGGCAAGGAACTTAGAACCCAGGCTGTTCTGAGATCCCTGAAGACAGGGACTGTGACACTGTGGCCTTGTTCCATAAGGATTTGTTTTCAAGATCAGGCTCTTCTGAGAATGGTTTTTGTCACCATGACAGAACTGGTGCGAGTATGCACATGTGTCTGGGGAGCTGTTCTTGCGTGAGGAGTATGTGCTCTCAAAGAGCTTGGGCAGGCTTCCATATGGAAATGGAGAGTCCCATACTTCTCGGTGCTTTGAAGCAGTTCATTGTAGTCGGTTGGGAGCAGATGACGTGCAGCACCTGCAAGTTTAATCCACAAAGGATTCCACTCCGAGCTGTATTATGTTCTCATTTAATGCTTTACTCCCCTCTAGTGGTCTCATACAGCACATGATACGCTGGGTATAGGATGGTGGAGGAACGATTTTTAAAATGTGTTTAAAGCTTGCTCACTTAATCTAGAATGTCTGTTCAAGTCTATAAAATGTCAGTGTAAAAAATAGAGATCATCATTGGTTCATCAATCCCCCCCCCCCCCATCTCCACTCCTGCACTCAGGTAAATGATAAGACAAGAAGGGAAATGACTTGCCTAGGACGAATTACTCCTCTCACAGCCGACCGCAGTGTTTAACCTACAAGCTCGTGTTGCCTGAAGAACGTCTGCACTCAGATGCTCACCAACTCACCCAAGGGAGGCGTGAGGAAGTTGGAAGTCAAATTTAGTAAGTATATCTGGTAGTGCTGCTCTGGGAGGGGAGGGCCTTGTCCCAGGAAGGAAAGGGTAAGAAATATGAAGAGCCCTTAGAGAGGAATGTATGGACCAGGAGGGCCTTGTCCGTCTCCCCCTTTGCCTCTGCTGACTGCAGTATTTTCTCAGCAGTGGCTCCTACTGCTCCTGTTCTGTAGTATAAAGCTCTGCCGTGGGAGTCTTAGGGCATAGTCCACGTGGCTTAGTTAAGGGTGAAGTAACAGATGGAGGTTCTGGCGGATGGGACAGAACCCAGCCCAGCCCCCGCCTGCCCCTGCCCACACTCTCCACCTGTGATCCAGTATCGCCCAGCACAGGAGGAGCAGAACAACGAACACACATGATCGCATTGTTGACATTATCAGATAAAAACAATTCAAGGTGGCTTATAATAACTGTACACAATGATGTAAAGGAAAATATGCTTGTAATAAATGAAAAGATAGGCAAGGAAATAAACCCCGGGGGGAAAAAAAAAGCCAAAACCCAAATCTTTGAGCTAACGATTAAATTATCTGCAATATAAAATTTACCTGATGGACTTAGCAGCAGCAGGAAATGATGGGAAAAGCAACTCAGCTTGAAAACAGACCTGCAGCACAGTGATTAGA
Organism: Montemys delectorum; assembly: GCA_019843815.1. Taxonomy (NCBI): domain Eukaryota; kingdom Metazoa; phylum Chordata; class Mammalia; order Rodentia; family Muridae; genus Montemys; species Montemys delectorum. The sequence continues at coordinate 19,669 of JADRCD010179416.1, forward strand.
GACTTTGAAGAAAGAGATGTCTAGTCATATGTCAGAAGGCTTAATGTATAAACAGTAAGTTCAGAGGAGAAGGGAATAGAACATTTTAAGCAATGCAGGCCAAAACCCAAATTTTTGTGTAAATTATGTTTACAGTTTTAAAAAGCTCACAACACAGTGAGGTTTCTGAAGACTAAAAATAAGTGGACACTCCTGTAAATACCCAGAGGAACACAACCATTATTTCTTTGGAAATAATGATATGGATAATAACTTAAATCTCATCAGAAGTAATGGGACCAGAGGCAGTTGTGCTGGCTAATTATGTCAGCTTGACACAGGCTAGAGCCTATCAGAGAAGGGAACCACAATTATGAAAATGCCTCTGTAAGATGGGCTATAGGCAAGCCTGCAGGGCATTGTAATTAGTGATTGATGCAGGAGGGCCCAGCCCATTGTGGGTGGTGCCATCCTGGGCTGATGGTCCTGAATTCTATAAGAAGGCAGACTGAACAAGCCATTAGAAGCGAGCCAGTAGGCAGCACCCCTCCATGGCCTTCATATCAACTTCTGACTCCAGGTTCCTGTCCTGTTTTAGTTTCTGCCCTGACTTCCTTTGATGATGAACAGTAATGTGGAAGCATAAGCAAAATAAACATTTTCCTCCCTAAGTGGCTTTTGATTATGGTGTTTCATCAGAGCAATAGTGACCCTGACTAAGACAATACTAACATTAAGTATATTTCATGTTTAATTTTGAGTCTCATCCCTATATATATACATATATATGGTTTTGGAAACATATATGTTGATATAAGACTCAAAATTAAACATGAAATGTATTTAATGTTAGTATTGTCTAATTGTGGAAACATACATAAATATATATACACACAATATTATATATAATATTTATATAATATGTAATGTTTCCAAAATTTTCCATTGAAATGTTTCTCATGCTGGATACTCAGTTTATAAAATGTATAAAATAGAAAAGAAAGTTTGATCCAAATAAACTGCTTGTGACTCTAACTTTGAACATATTTCACAATTGGTTTTATATTTGTGTCCAAGAAGGAGTAAGTATTGAAAGCTGAGATAGCTTTGGTCATATTGTTTCATCATAGCATGAAAGACAATGGTAGCTAAGACAATGGTAAGCTAACACTGTGTTTGTGTGTGTGTGTGTACATGTGTGCATGTATGTGGATGCATATGTAGCATTGGTGCATGTATGAGCACATGCTTGTGGAGGTCAGAGGTGCTAGACTGGTGTCCAGACAGCCCCCAGGGACCCTCCTGTTTCTGCTTGCCCAGTACTGGGATTACAAGTGCATGATGCCACACTCAGCTTTTTGATCTGGGTTCGAATTCCAGTTTCTGTCTGGCACTGCAAGCCCTTTACCATCTCCTTAGACTTGACAACACCTTTAAAGAGCTTCACAGGAAAAATATCTGTCAGCTTTAAATTACATATCTACAGAAACATTTACAAAAGGAGGGAAGTTGGGTATGGTAGATCACACCTGAGGCAGAAGAATTTCCTTGAGTTTGAGGGTGGCCTAGTATACAGTGAGTTCCAGGTCATCCTGGACTACAGTGAGGTCTTGTCTCAAAATACAAATGAGAGAGGCTATTGAGAAAAGGAAGATGGGGGGAGGGGGAGAAGGAGGAAAGAGAAGATGAAGGGAAGAGGGCCAGAAAGAAAACAGTTACTCCTGTAACAGGCCTGCCCCTAATGCAGTAGACACATCTTGCTTGTCCACTTAATATTGTTACACTCAGAGTCCACACTGAGGAAGGCTGGCAGCTCTCGCCTAATAGTCTGCAGAGAAGTTTTCAGCACTGAGGGCTAGACAGCTGGGAGGAAGCTTGGAGCCTCATTTTTGCTGTACTTTTCCATGTCCCACAATTAGACCTGTGTGTGTGAGTGTGTGAATGTGTGTGAGTGTGTGTGTGTGTGTGTGTGTGTGTGTGTGTGTGTTTAGCAGCAGGATTGTCTCACCTAGTTCCGATGATAGCCACCAGCCGTGGAAAGTGTCAGTAGTGCTTTGGAAGCCTTAGGGGGTGGCCCACCCTTGTCACTGAGGTTTTAATTTAGCAGCCTATGGCTCTTGGCAGCAGCTTTATCCACTCATATAGGATATTTTTCTTTAAGTTTATGATTTGCCTAGCTTGCCAAAAACTGATTTCTTCCTTATTGCTTTCTCTTACGTGGTTATTTTTGCTTGGAACCCGCCTCCCACCCATCTTCCTGCCTGACTCATACACCTTTTTGTCCCTAGTGAGCCACCTTTGGCTTTTGTATTAACATGCACTTGATCATTCTTCCCCGCCCCTTAAAGAACATTTTCCTTTTTCATGGGCTTTTCCTAGCTTCTCAGGATCTCTCCATACATACTCATTCCCACATAAATGTGCATTTATAAAAGGTAGAATATACAGGCTCTGCCTGAGAGAGAAGACATGCTGTGTTTCTGAGCTGAGTGGCCCCACTTTATAATATTTTCCAATTCCGTCCATTTTCCTAATTTTCATTTCATTTTTCTTTATGGCTGAATAAAATTCATGTACATGTATACATATGTATATGTATCTATTATGTATATATATCCATAAGTACAGATATACATATGTATCCAAATATATTTATATTTCTGGCATCTTTACAAGAGTCAGCTGGCTATAGCTGTATGGGCTTATGCCAGGGTCTTATTCTATTCCACTGATCTGTGTGTCTATGTGTGTGTGTTGGTACCATGTTGGTTTTACTATTGTAGCTTTCTCGTACAATTGAAGTCAGTTATACTGATATCTCCAGCAGAATTCATTTTGCTTAGGACAGCTTTGGCCATCCACAGTCTTTGATGCTTTTATATGAATTCTTTGATTCTTTATTTCTTTTTTTTTTTTTGTATCTGTTTGTTTTCCTTCTCTTGTCTTATTGCTCTCACTAAGACTTCAAACACTCTATTGAATATAAGTGGAGAGTGTATCCCCTCACTTTGTTTCTGGTCTTGGTGAGAAATCCTTTGAGTTTTTTTCTCTGTAGCTTGATATCGACTATAGATCTGTTATATAGAGCCTTTATTATGTTAATGTTTTGTGGTGGTTTGAATGAAAATGGTCCTCACAGGCTCATAGATTTGAATGCTTGGTACTTAGTTGGTGAAGCTGTTTGGGAAAAATTGGTAGGTGTGGTCTTGTTGGAGGAAGTGTGTCATTGGGGCAGGCTTTTATCAAGAGCCTCCCTCCATCTTCCATTGCCAGGGAACTCTTTGCCTCCTCTTGTGGTTGTGACGTGAGCGCCTAGCTGGTCCTGCTGCCATGTTCTTGCTCCATCATCATAAACCCTAACTCCCTGGAACCTTAAACTAATTTGTAGGTTGTCTTGGTCATGGTGTTTTATCACAATAGAGAAGTAGTCAATGTAGATAACATTCTCCATATTCCTCATCTCTTTAGGGCTTTTATTATGAAAGGATATTGGATCTTGTCAAAAGCCTTTCCTATAGCTATTGAGTTGATCACATGATTTCTGTCCTTTAGTCCATTTCTCTGATGTACCACATCCATTGACTTACATATGTTAAGTCATCTTGCATGTCTGGAATGAAGCTAGGTTAAGCATGATGGGTTATCTTTTTTGATGTGTTCTTGAATTGAATTTGCACGTTATTTTGTTGAGAGAGAGAGAAACAGAGACAAATAGAGAGAGAACTTCAAATCATGATTCTGCTTGAAATTGCTATCTGAAGAGTGTGAAGTAGGTGAGTTTCATTACAGTTTGCCTCCATGGACTTCCATTCTTTATTCTGTATTTCACAGTAAGGTACTGTCTGCCAGGGACCTTACCCTGTGTCCAAGTCTGGTGTGGCTCATCCTGAGGAACCGTGTGACTTTTCTCCTGTGCTTCTTCCCCACAGGCCACCAGGGACCACTGACACATTCTTCAACTTCAGCTGTCCTGTGACTGGGGATCAAAGGAGTTTCCTGGGATTATTTGCCATGTAAACTCTTCATTTGGTAACACAGGCTTAATACAGAAATGTATGTGAATGTCAAGTCTGTTACCATAAAGCAGACTATATCAGGGGAAATTTCTACCTCCTTACTTTTGTGTTGAAGACAATAGGGAATGCATGCTTTCCCATTCCTGGGTCTTGTTCTTTCTTCTTTTCTTGTGTTTTCATTTCTCTTGTCATTATGTTTTTAAATTTTTCTTCCAAAGCTCTCTTCCTTTCTTGTTCTTTATTTGGCTTTCTAGTTTTCCCTTGCTCCTTTCTTTCCTTTTTAAAAAGTTACCCTTTTTAATACAGGTTTAAAAAGTGTTCTTTGTCTAAGATAGAATGTGATCTAATAATATCTATTTTGAAAATGAGTCTGTTGCTCACTAACTAGGACAATGAAGTGCAGTGCACTGGAATGATACCACACTCACTCAGTAATGACTTTCACATAATAACTGCTCATTAAATTGTTTTCTTTTGAATGAAACTTCATTAGGAATTCCAGCTCTGTGGCGAGCGCATTGCGAGGTCAGAATGTTGCCTAGTAGACTGTACCTGTGACTCAGTTACCCTAACCCAAACTGACAAGAAACTGATGGAATGTTAATTGATAGCAGCTGGGTGACTGGCAGGCCTGCAGCCGCAGGGCAGGGCCAAGGATCTCTCAGCAACTATAAAACTTACATTTGTCAAAGACCCCAGAGGCTTTTTAATGAGAATGACCTTTGGTTAAAACTAGAATAAAGGAGAAATAAAGATAGTGATTTGGGGACTTTGGATCTAACATATTTTCCACTTAATAGCTGCCAACTTCCGAGATAAAACTCATGGAATTCTTATAGCTACTTTGGTGTGGTTTTAATGATCTCGAAACCTGGTTAGGTGGGCTCACGAGCTGTTGCTTGGCAACACCAGAAACATACACTGGGGGTGGGGTGTTGCAAAGCTGGGGGTGTGACAGAAAGAGTCCGAGCATTCAAAGTACTCCTGAGGGTACCTTGGCTGAGGGAAAAAGCAGGTTGTGGTGATTGGATTTGCCTCTTAGGGGTGTCCCAGAGCGGCAGCTTGGCTGCCGTTGGAAGACTTGGGATGTATGAGTCAGAGGTGTGCATCACCAGCTGGATATGCACCAGTAAGGACCCCTGCCTCCTAGTCTATGAATGACTCTAAGTTAATACCAGAATAAAGAAACAAGGCTAAACTTATTCATACTGGTTCCAGGGCATCTTTTAGTAGGGTCTCTGAACAGCTTCCTCCTGGGGCTTGAGAGTCCCTAAGGAATCAAAGGTCACTTTGTCCGCTAAATGAGACAACTGGCCCGTGTGTGTGTGAAGCTGGGGTTTGCACTGGTGGCCACATGCTAGTCAGAGTTTTGGGTCAGTCTGTGATGCTCATGTGGGCAAGCTGAGCATGGATCTGAATGCAGATGAGCCGCTGGGGCTGTCCCATTCTCCCTGCCATGCAGCCTTATTTCCTGTGGCCTTTCAAAGCAGATCCTTGGTGCCATTGCATTTTATCTGTTGCTACCTTAGAACTCTGGCTACCCTTGAGACATGTCAAGGCTGTATCTGCTTTTCTCTTAGAGTGTCCCACATGACATCAACCTGATCCCCAGCTCCCTCCCCATCCCTCTGCTCCTCGTGTGTCACCATGCTGTGTGTACTTGTCAGGAGCATAGGAAAGGATTCTCACTGTGTGCTTATTTATACACCTGTCCCTTCTGAGGGAGTCAGTGTATGGAGAACAACTCCACCTCTGTATGCTGTTAAGGAACATTGCACTCTGTCGTTAGAAGTGCTGGGACGGTGGTCCTTTGAGTCAGTGCTTTATCCACGGAGCCATCTCTTGGCACTTAAAAGCTTTACTACTCTAAAGTTGTGTGATGTGATTATTTTCTGTACTTGCATCCATGTGAGTTTGCATATGTGCAGGGATACTGTGTGGGGGCCTGTAGAGGTCAGAGGTCAACATCCTTGTATCTTCCTCAGTCTCTCTTCACTTTAATTTTTGAGATCATTTTGTTGTTGTTGTTGTTTTCTACCAAACCCAGAGATTGCCATTTTGGCTAGGCTGAATGGTGAGTGAGCCTTAGGGAATTGCCTGTCCTCATCCCTTGTCCCCTGGTCCTGTCCTCTTGTCTTTGTCTGCCCCTCCATATCCGGGTTACAGATACTCATGGAGTTTGTCATGGGCACTGAAGCCTGAACTCAGGTCCTCATGTTTACATGGCAAGCATTTTATCTGCTGATCCAGGGCCCTCGTTTTTCCTCCCTTAGGAATATTTTTGTTCAATAGAGTCTCAAGGAGTTAGACTGTGGTTACCGGGCAATATATTGAATGGCCAGTTCTTCCTTCAGAAGTATAAGGTCCCTCTGCTTTCCCAGAGTCATTTCTGTATATAGATATTTTGAGCCTTTTATTTTACTCTTTTAATTTGCAAAGCGCTACTCCCAGTATTGTACATTACGATAATTTAGATAGGAAGAATAAACTTGAATATCTGACCAATATGGTCCTGGGAACCAAACCCAGGTTCTTTGCAAGGGCACCACATGCTCTCACCCCTGAGCAATCTCTTCAGCCCTAACACTGAGCCATCTCTCTAGGCCTGACCACTGAGCAATCTTTCCAGGCCTGACCACTGAGCAATCTTTCCAGGCCTGACCACTGAGCAATCTTTCCAGGACCAAATAATTGTTTCTGAGTACATACTTCCAGTGACACAGAAACCACCTTTAGGCTCTGTCTCTCAAAGGTTCTATCATCTCTTAATGGTACCATGTGATGAAAACCAAACTTTTAAAACATGGCCTCTGGGGGAAGTTCTAGATGTAAGCTACTGCAAGTGCTATTCCAGGTATTTTGGAGAGTCATATAGGCAGTCACTACATAATTATATTTGGCTTTTCCTTTCCCAAATAATATATACATGCTTTCTGTTTCCTTCTCCTCCTTCTCTTCTACCTCTCCTTCCTCCTCTTCCTCCTCTTCCTCTTCTTCCTCCTCATTCTTCTCCTCCTACTCCTCCCTCTCATCCCTAATTGTATTGGCTGGCATTTCTAGAATGACATTAAGTAGTTCATAGTGATGGCAAATGATTTCTGCCTTATATCTGATTGCAAAGAGGATGATTTTATAGCAGTATTTCCCAAAGTTTCTGTCTTAGTCAGGGTTTCTATTCCTGCACAAACATCATGACCATGAAACAAGTTGGGGAGGAAAGGGTTTATTCAGCTTACTTCCACATGGCTGTTGATCACCAGAGGAAGTCAGGACTGGAACTCAAGCAGGTCAGGAAGCAGGAGCTGATGCAGGGGCCATGGAGAGATGTTCCTTGCTGGCTTGCTTCCCTGGCTTGCTCAGCCTGCTCTCTTATAGAACCCAAGACTTCCAGCCCAGGGATGGCACCACCTACAAAGGGGCCCTACCCCCTTGATCACTAATTGAGAAAATGCCCCACAGCTGGATCTCATGAAGGCACTGCCCCAACTGAAGCTCACTTCTCTGTGATAACTCCAGCCTGTCTCAAGTTGAACACAAAACCAGCCAGTACAGTTTCTTAAGTTATTATTTTAAAAGTGAAGAGACCTGACTATAGTTGTCCCTTCTCCTACCTGCCCCCCCAGTTCTTCCCCACCTCGCCTCCCATCTTAATCCACTTCCTTTCTGTCTCTCTTTAGAAAAGAACAGGCCTCTAAGAGGTAACAGCAAAGCATAGCAAAATAAAATATACTAAGACAATACAAAAAACATATAGAAGATGGACAAGGCTACAGAAAAATAAAAGAGTATCGAGAGCAGGCACAAGAGTCAGAGACCCCCTTGTTCTCACACTCAGGAGTTCTGTTAAGACACCAAACAAGAAGCCTGTAATGTATGCAGAGGACCTGGAGCAGACCTGCGCAGGCTTTGTGCTTGCTGCTACAGTCTCTGGGAATTCTTATGAGCTTTCCTCAGTTGATTTGGAGGGCCTTGTTTGAGAGGAGGGATTTAATGGAGAGGAAACTATAATCAGGATATATTGTATGAGAAAAAAAATCTATCTCCAGTAAAAAGGGGAATAAACCAAGTATATGGACCAGTGGTACCACTCCCAGTTATATGGCCAAAGGACACTAAGTCAAGTTACCACAGAGATGTTGGCACTTCCATGATTATTGAAGCACTATTCACAGTACCTAAGTCATAGAACTAGCCTATGTATCTGTCAACAGATGAACATGTACAGGAAGTCAGGCATACATACACACACACACACACACACACACACACACACACACACACACACACATATATATATATATATATATATATATATATATATATATATATACACAAAGGACATATTCAGCCTCAAAGAAGAATTAGGTCATTTGCAAGAAAATGGGTGCAATTAAAGATCAACATTTTAAATGAGACAAGATAGACTGACAAAAATATCACACTTTCTCTCAGTATTTTGTCTCTTTAATTTATACAGATATATAAAGTCATTCAAATATATAAATGATACAGAGGCAGAAAGGAAATTGGGTAAAGGAAGAAGATTGGGATGTGTTAGGGGGATGAAGAGGAGAGGCAGGGAAGAACATGAGGACTGAATACAGACAAGGTAATAACGATGTACTTGGAAAAATTTGCCTGTATGAAACCCATCACTGGTTACAAGGAATATGAATATACATTAATAAACCATAAAGCCATTAAAAAAAGGTGAAGAGTCAATGCCAGGTGTGGTGGTGCACACCCTTGATCTCAGCAGCCAGGAAGCAGAGCGTGGATCTGTGAGTTTGAGGATAGTCTGGTCCAAATGAGTTCCAGGACAGCCAGAGCTACTTAGTGAGATCCTGTCTTAGAAAGAGTGATAATAGAATGTGTTATAGAAATATATTATTGGTATTTTAAAGAGTCTGTAGTATCTGTTGAAAAGAGGTGTAAATGTGATTGGCTTCTGCCTCCTAAATGATTCAGTAATCATGAACTTCTCATCGATTTTGCCTGCTGTGTTTACCTGACCAATTCCATCAAGGTTGAGCATTCTGTTGGCTGTTATTTCAAAACCACCTTTAAGACAAAATTATAGGAATTTCCTTGACTTCTGTTAGAATTTAATTAACTGCTAAATTTATGAAATATATTTTTAGTGTTTAATCAAGATGATTGGATATCTTTTTCCCTTTGCCAAATGTGTTGAATTATATTAATATATATTTGTTATTAAACCACTCTTGAATTCCTAAAATAAACCATTCAATGACTATGGGTTTTGTTCCTTTAATGTTCCTCCATATATTATTTGTTGCAGTTATATTTAAGGTTTTTCAGTTCCTACAGTTAGAAATTATAATCTCTAGTTTTCTTTGACATGTCAATATCAGATCATACTTGTTGCAGGATATTTAATCACATTGTAAACCCCAGGATTGTGTTGTTTACTGGAAAACCTTGTTTCTAGTTGTGTAGTTCAGCCTTAGCTCACACCTTTAATCCCTCTGTCTGGAATACAGTCATGCCCTTAGTACACACCCTTAATACCAACAAATGAAGGTAAAGTTAGATTGTAGAAGGAAGCACCCATGTTTGAAAGTAATATCTAATTAAGCGACAGACAAAGTGATGAATCAGAGAAAGATTTCACTCAGTAGGATATGCCCAACTCTCATGAGAATGAAGAGAAAAGAAAGGTTACTTAAAAGAAAGCACCCAAGAAAGAAAAAGGAGAGGGGACAGTCTTACCAGGGCAGTTGTACTGAGAGACCAGATCGACTCCATCTTGGGTTCAAGCTCCATCTTAGAGAACCTGACCTAAGGTTAAATTCGAGTTAACCAACAAGCCTGCTGCTAGCACTGGTCTCCAGGGCACTCCCCGACAACCACCAGTCAGGAGGAAAGCAGGAATTACAGTTATACCTAAAGATATTTACTTATGAAAGTTTATGGTTTGGCTTCCAGCTCCAGCCAATCATTTTAAAGGGCAACAAATTCCATGCTAGGCCCCTCAATCCAATGTGTGCCAAACTGGATTCCCCCTTGTTTGATGCCTCTGTAAACATTTGCATGAAATTGGGGTCTGGGCTTCATCCTCTTGTCCTGCTGCATCAGTGATGATGGTGTGGCCCAAGCTCGAGCTTGCATAAAGACTCTAGTGAAATTGCATTGGAATCAGCTCCTTAGTGGTCTTTTGGGGTTTGTGAAATAGGCACAGTACAGATAGAGGTTGTAGAGAGGTAGCAATCTGACACAAGTGAAGATAGAAGGAGCCAGAGAATGAGATGAAGCCAGATTAGAATAGATTGTCAGTTAGTTTGAGGTCAAGTAGAATAAAAGGTCAGAGGCTGAGAGAGAAGCCAGATTGAATCAGTAAGCCTGGAGAGGAGCTTGAGCCAGAGTAGCTGAGTTGACCAGCCTGGTAGAGATAGGACAAAACTAGAAAGGGTGAGCTTATTCAACAGTAAGTCTCAGAGGTTGAAAACATTCTAGGCCTAGATAATATTGTATGAAGGCTAGAATCTTCCAGGACTAGGCCTAGGTTTGCAGATGGAGGCAGCAAGCCTCGGAAATAACAATTATATCAGGCAAATAAAAGTTATGTTTACACATACCAGCTTCATAAAATGAACTAGAGTTTTTCACACATACCAGCTTCATAAAATGAACTAGAGTTTTTCACACTTTGCATAAACCCTGACAAGAATTATGGCTTGAAAATACCCTGGGGTATTTTGGGGGAGTTTGGAAGCACTGACTGGTGGAACAGGGAGGTGGTATTGGCCATGAAGTGGATGTTTGGAGGCCAACCTAGTCTTCTGAGCACATCTGGATTTCCTTGTAGCTGATGGTTCAGCAGTGTGGTCACATTGATGGGTGGGACTAGAAAATCATGGGATGGGGGCATGGGGGACCAGTCCAGAGAAAGAGTGAGGCCAAGACATATCCAAACCCTGAAAATCTTGTCCTGAGACTGCCAAGCGTAGGACTGTCTTCCTCCTTGCTGTCTTGGCCCACGTAGCATGACCCCCACCTCTGCCACCCTTGAGGCAGTCACATAGCCTGGTGGCTGAGTTACAGCTTTAACATCCTCTCTTCCTACAAGGACAATGTCCAATGAGCACCTGGAATTCCTCTTCATGCAAATGAAGCATTCCCAGCACCAGCCAATAATGTACACTCACTCTAAAAACCCCCTACCCACTCCCAAAGGTTTATATAGCTTTTGTTACCCCCAATAAAGAAGAACTGTTTCACTGAAGACCAACTTGCAGAAGGCTGTTTCTCCCCACACTCACTGCCAACCGAGGTCCTTCACGATACTCCCACTGGGATAAACTTCCTTGCAGTCCTGCCTGGTGGGTAATGACACTCATACCTTGAAAGCAGAAGCAGAACTAGACAGCTTGCACTGATGGACACAATGGCTCTCATGTATCCATTCACAGCTTTCAATGCAGCCAAATTTCAACTTAGCTTGTCCAAGAGACTCTCATGGGGGCAATATGTGCATTTATAAAGCCCAGGCCTTACAATGACTTGTATGATTTCTTCTTTTCCTTAGAACTCTGCTGTCTCTATGTGAATCACCCCAAGCTGGCCTGCTGGAAAATGAGGGACCACATGAAGAAAGCCAGTAGCCCATCTAAGACTTCCAGACTAGCCTGGAGTCAGAGAGTGTGCTAGGCAGGACCAGCAGAACATAGCTACCCAATGGAGACTGCAGAGGAGAAGGCATGGAACGGATCACCTGGCCCACAGGAGCAATAGTGCATACCCTTTGTTATAAGCTGTGTTTGTTACACAGCAGTGCTTACTAATACAGTCCTGTGTCCTTAGAGAAAAAGCTTTGACAAGGAGACTGTATTCTGGAGCAGTATGTGCACATGACAGTTTCTTATGAGATTTTGCAATTCTTGTTATTTTAGAGTGAACTCCATTCCCAATTCTAATGTTCATATTTGCCAAGCTTTCTGTGTGAGTGCACATTTATTTCAACCAAGTTTGGTATGGTTTTAATCTTTAAAAAGGAAATACACTCCTATCTGTAGCTTATAGTTAAACATACACTTCTAGTATATAATTCTGTTAGTTATTTCTTAAATTTTATTATTTTTTTTATTTTGTGTGCTAAATAAAATTTGTCATTTTTTTTACTCTTTTGTGATTTATTTTGATGCTATTCTAGAATTTTGGGTTAAACAATAACTTTTTTTTACACTTAAAAAAGCATTAAAACTAGATTTTCTTTAGTTCAGCCATGGCAGAATTTCATGGTTAAAGTTATTAACTTTTGGCCCATTCCCTGCAAGCGAAGAGTCTGCCTTCAGGGAGTGCTCTAACCCAGGGTGAGATCTGCCATTTTCTCTCCAGTGACTTTGTAAGGCGGGACCAGCCAGGAGGCTCAGGCCTCACAAGTGGCAGGGCAGCTGGGACAGGATCCTCTCAACCTCCATCTACACCTAGGAGTGACTGTGGTGGATCTGCAGCTCTCTGTGCCCCTTCCCTGCAAGCAGAGAGCCTGCCTTCAGGGAATGCTTTAACCCAGGGACTCAGGTGAGATTTGCCATTCTCTCTCCAGTAACTTTTAAAGGCAGGACCAGCTGGGAGGCATAGGCCTCACAAGTGGCAGAGCAGCCAGGACAGGATCCTCTCAACCTCCCTCCACACCTAGGAGGGACAACAGATCCACAGCCCTCTCTGCACCTTTCCCACAAGTGGAGATCATGTCTACAGGGTGTGCTCTGACCCCAGGACTCAGAACAGACAACTGATCCACAACCATCTGTGCCCAGGTTTTACAAGAAGAGAGCTGATCTCCCAGAAGTGCTGACACAGGCTTACAGACCCACAGGAGGAACATGCTCTTGTCAGAGACAGCAAGAACATCTAACACTAGAGATGATCAGATGGCGAAAGACAAACACAAAAATCTTACCAACAGAAACCAAGATGACTTGGCTTCATCAGAACCTAGTATTCCCACTGCAGCAACTCCTGGATATCCCAAAACATCGGAAAAGCAAGATTTGGATCTAAAATCATATCTCACGATGGTGCTAGAAGAATTTAAGAAGACCATGAATAACTCCCTTAAAGAAATACAGGAGAACACAGGTAAAGATGTACAAACCCTTAAAGAGGAAACAAAAAAAATCCCTTAAAGAATTACAGGAGATCACAAGTAAACAAGTAGAGGCCCTTACAAAGGAAACACAAAAATCCCTTAAGGAATTACAGGAAAGCACAAACAAACAGGTTAAGGAATTGAGCAAAACCACCCAGGACCTAAAAATGGAAGTAGAAACAATTAAGAAATCACAAAGAGAGGCAACTCTGGAGTTAGAAATCTTAGGAAAAAAGTCAGGAAACATAGATGCAAGCATCACCAACAGAATACAAGAGATAGAAGAGAGAATCTCAGGGGCAAAAGACACCATAGAAAACATTGACACAGCAGTCAAAGAAAATGCAAAATGCAAAGAGTTCCTAACCCAAAACATCCAGGAAATCCAGGACACAATGAGACCAAACCTAAGGATAATAGGTATAGAAGAGAGTGAAGACTCCCAATGTAATGGGCCAGTAAATATATTCAACAAAATATAGAAGAAAACTTCCCTAACCTAAAGAAAGAGATACCCATGAACATACAAGAAGCCTATAGAACTCCAAATAGACTGGACCAGAAAAGAAATTTCTCCCGACACATAATAGTCAAAACAACAAATGCACAAAACAAAGAAAGAATACTAAAAGCAGTAAGGGAAAAAGGTCAAGTAACATATAAAGGCAGGCCTATCAGAATTACACCAGACTTCTCACCAGAGACTATGAAAGCTAGAAGATCCTGGGCAGATGTCATACAGACCCTAAGAGAACACAAATGCCAGCCCAGACTACTATACCCAGCAAAACTCTCAATTACCATAGAAGGAGAATCCAAAGTATTCCATGACAAAACCAAATTCACACAATATGTTTCCACAAATCCAGTCCTACAAAGGATAATAAATGGAAAACTCCAACATAAGGAGGGGAACTACATCTCTCAAAAAGCAAAAATGTAATCTTCCAACAAAACTAAGAGAAGATAGCCACATGAACAGAATTCCAACTCTAACAACAAAAATAACAGGAAGCAACAATTACTTTTCTTTAATATCTATTAATATCAATGGACTCAATTCCTCAATAAAAAGACATAGATTATCAGAGTGGGTATGTAAACAGGACCCGACATTTTGTTGCATACAGGAAACCCACCTCAGTGACAAAGACAGAGACTACCTTAGAATAAAAGGCTGGAAAACAATCCTCCAAGCCAATGGTTCCAAGAAAAAAGCTGGAGTAGCCATTCTAATATCAAATAAAATCGACTTTCACCCTAAAGTGATCAAAAAAGATAAAGAGGGACACTCTATATTCATCAAAGGTATGATCTACCAAGATGAACTCTCAATTCTGAACCTCTGTGCTCCAAATCAAAAGACATCTACATTCATAAAAGAAACTTTACTAAAGCTCAAAGCACACATTGCACCGCACACAATAATAGTGGGAGATTTCAATACCCCACTCTGCAATGGACAGATCATGGAAACAGAAACTAAACAAAGACACAGTGAGACTAACAGAAGTTATGAAACAGATGGATTTAACAGATATCTATAGAACTTTTTATCCTAAAACAAAAGGATATACCTTCTTCTCAGCACCTCATGATACCTTCTCCAAAATTGACCATATAATTGGTCACAAATCAGGCCTCCACAGATACAAGAAAATTGAAATAATTCCTTGTATCCTATCAGCTCACCATGGACTAAAGCTGCTGCTCAATAACAACATAAATAATAGAATGCCCACATACATGTAGAAGTTTAACAACACTCTACTCAGTGATAACTTGGTCAAGGAAAAAATAAAGAAATTGACTTTCTTGAGTTTAATGAAAATGAAGCCACAACATACCCAAACTTATGGGCCACAATGAAAGCAGTTCTAAGATGAAAACTAATAGCTTTAGGTGCCTCCAAAAAGAAACTGGAGAGAGCATACACCAGCAAATCTGACAGCACATCTGAAAGCTCTAGAACAAAAAGAAGCAAATTCACCCAAGAGGAGTCAAAAGCAGGAAATAATCAAACTCAGGGCTGAAATTGACCAAATAGAAAGAACTATAAAAAGAATCAACCAAACCAGGAGCTGGTTCTTTGAGAAAGTCAACAAAATAGATAAACCCTTAGCCAGACTAACTAGAGGGTACAGAGACAATATTCTAATTAACAAGATCAGAAATGAAAAGGGAGACATAACAACAGACACTGAGGAAATCCAAAATATCATGAGATCCTACTACAAAAGCCTATACTCAACAAAACTGGAAAATCTGGATGAAATGGACAATTTTCTAGACAGATACAAGGTACCAAAGTTAAATCAAAAACAGATCAACGATCTAAACAGTCCCATATCAGCTCATGAAATAGAAACAGTCATTAATAGTCTCACAACCAAAAAAAGCCCAGGACCAGATG
>JADRCD010179417.1:0-10454 GCA_019843815.1 Montemys delectorum
TTTAGGACCACCCCAGCTGTGCTCTTCTGGCAGTGGATAAACCAGTCCTTCAATGCCGTGGTCAACTACACCAACAGAAGCGGTGATGCTCCCCTCACTGTGAAGTAAGGCTAGGAGGCTAACTTGTCCTCCATGAGCCCCTGCTTCTTATGTAGCAGTGCTCTTACACACATGGCTTGCTCATGCAACATCTCTCCTCTCTCTTTGTCTGACATCATTTGTGTTATTACTTGTATAATGCTATCTCGTATACCCCAAGCTCAGGGTCTTGCAGAAGCCTACCAGGCAGCCCTCTACCCTGCCTCTGGGCTGCATGAGTCAAAGCCACCAGCCTTGAAACAAAATGAAGGGTGTTTGCAGTCGTGTGACCTTTCTAGATGCTTTGCTTTAAAAAGCGCCTCATTTCTGGAGTCCAAAGAAAGCAATGGGCTTAAGAACTTGTCTCCTGTTTAAGAAGATTGGGTGGGGGTGGGGGGTGGGGACAAGCTAAGATTGAATAAATAAAATATAAATATCACTTGCACAATATTTGAAAGAGAAATCGTTTTCCTGTGTGTTTTTGAAAATTGCCTTTGACTCCTACTACTTTGATATCATCAAACAAAGCAAAGGACACTGAAACCTGCCACCCAGTGGTGTTTCTTACAATGAACAGAACAGTTCAGGCTTGGCTGCACATTAGAGATAAGCTTGGACTCTTTATATACCATGAGGTAACATTGTAAGAATGCAGAGGTGCACTTTGCTTTCTGTGTGTAGGTTAACATTTTGAGTAATAATATTGCTCTGTGCAAATGTGCCCCAGACACTTAGCCCGGAGGCTTTCCTGTGTCCATGGCTTTCCACACTCACAGGCATTCCCACATCTGTGGCTTACACTCTCATTTCTGCTCCTTCCTCACCTTCCATGTGTGCCTCATCTGCGTGTCTGCTCATTTGGGGTTGTAGCTCATTTTCAGGGATGTGTTTGCTTTGTCTCTGGATTTTCACACTGATGGAGTGACCCCAGATTTTGCTCTGCATACTCTCGGTTTCTTATCCCTTCTGTCTCCCCAGTTTCTTTGGGTCATCTGTTCATGGTCCCTGATGTGTACCTGGCATTTACACAGTGTCTTTATTCTTTTCAGTGAGCTGGGAGTGGCGTATGTTTCTGCAACCAGTGGCGCTGTGGCGACAGCCCTCGGACTCAATGCCTTGACCAAGGTGCTCTAGCTTTATTCCCATGGTAAAGCGTCTCAACCTGTTCTCACCTGTCACTCTGGGTGCCTCTGACAGTTCTCAGGAGTTCCAGTCACTTGGCTTGCTTGTAGCATCTTCAACTGCATATTTTAATTCTATCTTCTAGTGGATGAGGGAAGGGCTGTATCTAGTAGCATCATCCAAGACTGGTCTGTTCCTGGCTTGGAGGATTAACTATTAAATGTCTTTCTCTAAAAATCTCTTCAGAGAATGGGAGTCGGGGGATGTGCCCTGAAGAGGTAGAGCTAGCATCTGAAATCAGAATTTTGGAATTTGAGGACTCTAAAGTCCATGTACTTTCAGCACCTAAACTAAGCTATCAAAGTGTCTGAGATGGATACTTTGTCTCTGTATGTCCTTGCCAGGGATACAGAAATACTTCTAAGCCAAGAGTTTGAGGGCCTCTTGGCCTGGCTGTACTCAGCCAGCACTGTAGTGTTTTTAGGAGTACATAAGCATTTCTGTTGAGCCATCCAGGAAAAGTAAGACAATGCTTCTGGAATTATCTTTTCTACAGCGTGTCTCACCACTGATAGGACGTTTTGTTCCCTTCGCTGCTGTAGCTGCTGCTAACTGCATTAACATCCCGCTGATGAGACAAAGGTAAGATGAACAAATGTGCCAGGCAAGGCCTAGTGCCTGACAATAGAGTTTAGAAAGGAAATGAATTCTGAGCTCTGCTTTGAAGTACTCTGGAATGAGGATTAAGAGGGCAAGCCCTTTCAGTTCTTACTTACTGAAGTTGGCCTAGAAAGGCCAAGAGGCTTAAGATGCATAGCCTTTCTGTTTCAAACGTATGTCTCTAGCCTACACCCTCTGCAAAGAGAGAATTCTGTAAAATGGAGACCAGAGAGAAAACCAAACATTTCTTGAGTTTTCCTTGGAATTTCCTTATGCAGTTTAAGTTGATTTCAGTCTCTTAGAATGGGTAGAAATAAAAGGAGAAAAAAGAGTGAGCATTTTAGATGGATAACAAAAATCAAAGAAATCACAGGAGTTGGGCTCCCCATGTTGGGAGCCATAGCTAATGAATGTCCAATAGGGCTGTGTTGCGATGACTTCAATGCCTGAGTTCGCTCAAAAGACGCTATGTACTGTATCTATTTCTGATTTAGAAAGTTGTTCAAATCTGTACAGGAACATAGAAATTAACCTCACCTTTGAGCTGGCATATCCACCCCTCAAGTCATATCATTATTGGAAAGGTACATCCTTTGGGATAAAAAAGAGTGCTCGTGTTATTTTCCCTTCATGTCTATCACAGGTGGCTTGAACCTGTTCGTGGTATTTAAAAATAGACTTATCAGTGCCAAAAATGACACTTGAGTGGGAAACTGGGTGAAGGAGGCACTTGATCTCTCTCAACAGAGTCTTCCTTCAGGATGCTCCCCAGAGGCATCTGTGAACCCCCTTTGTGTGTGTTTCGTCCTTCAGGGAACTCAAGGTTGGTATTCCTGTCACTGATGAAAATGGGACTCGCTTGGGAGAGTCGACCAATGCAGCAAAGCAAGCCATCACACAGGTGGTCATCTCCAGGATCCTCATGGCAGCCCCGGGCATGGGTGAGTGAGCTTGGTGGTCCTGCCTTGTAGTTCATGCCAAGCTTCTATGTGTCGGTAAACAGAGCAGCAAATACAATTCCCCTTTGTGAAATTACCTTCTGATGGTGGAGCCAGGACTGACTAAGTAAATAAAATAATGTACTACAAATGGGACATCCTTTATTAAATGCTTGGGGCTTTCAGAAGTGTCCCAGTATAGGATTTGTTTAGGTTTGGAAACATTTACACAATATATAACAAGCTTTTTGAGGATAAGGCCCAAAGTTAAATTTGAGGTTTATTGATGATTCATCTACATCTTGTACATGTGGCCTAAAAATAATTTCATGCAGTGTTGCTGATGGTTTCATAATCTTGTAGGTGTGCATCCCCAACTGGTGTGTCGTGTGACTTGAGAGTGGCTGATTGTTCACTTAGGACATCATTTGGTTCTCAACAAGTTTCTGATTTGGGAATATTTCAGAGCTGAGAGCTAAGGAAAGGGGATGGTAGGGATAGAAGATGCATGACCGGCAGGCAAGGGACCAGGTAGACATGGTGAATCAGAGGTAGAGTGAGCATCAGCGGGGAGGCAGGAGCTTGCCATTTGTGTGGAAGGCATTCTGTAGAGGCAGGTACAGCTGGGGAAGAGAGAGGGTTTTAAAAGACCTCGAAGACTGGATTCAGCTTCTGGGGCTAACACTGGGGTTGAGTACTGGGGCCTTCCAAGCTCTGAGCAGTAGAGGACCATGCACAGTTTTGAACATGGTCATTATGTGAACCTGGTGTTGTGTGAGACTGGGTTAAAATGGTGCTGCAGAGGTGAGTGGAAACTGTTCAGGAGGCTGTCTCAGTACCACAGGCAGCAAGCAATGGTCACGCTGAGGACAGCTTTTAGAAAATGTGTGCCTGACTGCTAGTCTAGTATTTATATGATATGGGGTCAGCATGCACTGAGAGAACATCTGTATCATATTAAGACCCTTTGAGAATCTCCTGACTACCCAGTGGGCTGCTCAGAGGGCCTAGAGAAGGTTCTCAGACACTTAGAATCACATGGCCTGGGAGTGACTGCATTCTCTGCAAGCTAAACAAAGGAAGAGAGGAGGAGCCATGGGCTTGAACTTCTTCACTAAGCTCGGTGTGAACAGCACTTGACTATTAGGAGATACTCTCCCAGGAAACATGTCTGTCAGCTGCTGCCTGGTTTGCATGTTGATATTTTGACTGCTGTCACATGATGCACTGAGCTGGCTTGTTTGAATGAGCAACAAGAGTTGAAGAAACATGCAGGAAGTAAAACTGAGGAGTTTTTGCAGTTGACCCTGTGTGTATGCAGCTCAGCATTCAAAGAGCCAACCAACCTTCACCAAGGAAAAGACTTGTGTATTGAACACACCCAGGCTTTCTTGTTATCCCTCAATGATGTAATGTAACTATTTGCACATTATTTATGTTATACTGTGTGCTGCGAGTCACCTAGAGATGGCCCCTGCTATGAAGGCTGAGCATCCATGCACTTTGTACCCATAAAGAGTCCTGATCCAGTCCTCGGTAGATACTGAGAGACAGGCAGTACTGCACTTCAGCTAGCTCGGGGGGGATGGCCTTTGTCTAACCGAACAGAAGAAGGCCTCTGTATCCTAGTGGGATGCCAGTGCGGTCTGCGAGGTATCTAGGAAACTGCAGCCCTGCAACATACAGAGACTCAAGACCAGCATGCTTGTCACTGCCACAGAGAAGAAAGACTATGAGCCCCCAGCACAGACTTCCTGAAAACAGCATTGTGCCTCGGCTTCACCTCGGCTCCAGCTCCTCATTTCCTTTGGTTGAGTCTTTCCTGTTTTTGAGTCCTCCCAGAGTCAGCCAGCTCAGTGCCCACGCTTCCAGAAGCTTGGTTATTTTCCACACTGTTTCATCCCCATAGAAGACCCAGTCTCTCTGTGCCATTTACCTCTACGAGAGGCATGGGTGTACAGAAATAGCCACCATGCCATTAAACTGATAAAGGCTCCGAGCTAATGAACTGGTGCTGCCTCCCACAGTACACCCAGGTTAATGTAATGCTCCCAGTTTCATAAGTGGGAAAACAGAAAACTCAGGCTCTGAGAAACTGGGTAAGTGTTCCAGGATCCCCAGCTGGCAAGGTGCCTCAAATGTCCTAAGCAGTTTTTATCTGAGCCAAGCAGGACCCTTCCAGCTGCCTTCCCTGCATGGTAGACACCCAAAGAAAATGACATTTATTTTGCCAACAAAGAAGGAAAAACATTCCTGGTGTCTAGTAGTGTGAATTTAAGGCAAAAAGTATTTATTTTTATTTATGTATATGTTGTATGTATGCTACAAGCATGCAATTATGTGTGTAGAGGCTAAAGATATTAGGGACCTAAAGTTACAGGCAACTTGTGAGTGGCCAGGTCGGGGTGGGTGCTGGGAACCAAGCCAGGTCCTCTTTGAGAGCTGCACACATCTTCACCACTTAGCCATCTCTAAGCCCCTATTCCCTTCCTTAGTATTATTTCTGTTGGATAAATCTGTGAGGCATGCTGGGATAATTCACCTTGCATCTGGTGTATAACAATTAGTAAACCCAAATTTAATCATTAAAAGATTGCTCAAGTAGATTTCATTTTGTCAATGCAAAACTAAACTAAAAGGGACACAGCTTTCTATCAGATTGTTTTGGGGAAACTCAGTGAAAACAGGTAGTAAGTGCAGACTTAAGTGGCCCTGTCTTTATTACAGCCATCCCTCCATTTATCATGAACACCTTGGAGAAGAAAGCCTTTTTGAAGGTAAGACGTGTTCTTCTGCTGTCATTTTATGAGTCCTTTTCTTTCTTTTCTCTTCTGCGTTTCTTTGTTTGTTTGTTTGTTTGTTTGTCTGTTTATCTGGTTTTTGAGACAGAGTTTCTCTACATAGTCCTGGCTGTCCTGGAACTCACTATGTAAACCAGGCTAACTTTGAACTCACAGAGATTTACCTACAACTGCCTCCCGAGTGCTGGGGTTAAAGGTGTGCACCACCACACCCAGCTGTGAGTCCTTTTCGGTACTCTTTAGACTTAACACTGAACGGAGTGAGTTGAGCGACCGTGAGTGCCCGTGCTTACCTACCAGGCCAAAGTTCCCTGATGTGGCTGGCGAGAAATTAAGCCAGGCTTGGGCTGGAGCAGCCTCAGCAAGACTGAGATTGTGACAAGTTTATTGAGTGCAACCAGACTTTTTATACCTTTATCAGAAACAGAATACAGTGAAAATTACCAAGATCGATACAGTTGTAGTTCCAGGATACAATGGTGTTTGCAAGTTATAGATAATGCACAAGATTAACGTCTAAACTGTCCTGTCCAGCTTCCATGCTTCCGTGCCTCCTAAGGGAGCATACTGAGAAACACAGTGCTTCACTGCCCGAAGGCACACAGTGCCCCAGGAGCCTCGGACTCTAACCTGAAAACCCTATAGTACATGCCTCTCAAGGCAGCTAGACCCGACCAACTTTGTGGTTTCCTACACGTTTCCTTAGAAAGTTACAAAGTTGCTTCCAAGTGACAGTTTGAAGGTCAGTTTCCCTTAAAAAGTTACAAAGTTGCTTCTGAGATCATCTCTCCACTATGCTGGAATGAGGCTATCTACCCAGTCATCTGCTGCATGCCTGTCTGGCTGGGTAAAAACTGGGAAGATGGCAGAAGACTTTGGAATGTGCGAAATTACATCAGAAATGCAAAGACCTAGCTGGGCAGTGGTGGCGCGTGCCTTTAATCCCAGCACTTGGGAGGCAGAAGCAGGTGGATTTCTGAGTTCGAGGCCAGCCTGGTCTACAGAGTGAGTTCCAGGACAGCCAGGGCTACACAGAGAAACCCTGTCTCGAAAAAAAAAAAAAATAGAAAGACCTGGAGAGGTAGCTTCATGGATAATTGAATGTAGTATTTCTCTTTGGTAGTCATATCTAAAAGTTTATTAATCTGTTGACTGTTTGCCCCGATAGCCTGGAAATATCACACAAGGAAGTGTGAATTGCTGTGCACCTTTTCTGTGTCCTCCAGATTGTGTTTTAGAGGTTCAAGGCTTTGCCTAGTTGGGATGGCTCTTTCATATTTTGCTGTGTGTGGAGACATACTCAGGAGCAGAGGTCCTGGCCCTTCCTGGAGGGCAGGTGAGCACAGGAAGCAGCTCCCTTGGGGTGGACCATTTGACTCTTATAGCAGAACTGTGAAAACAAGGGAGTGCTGTGCATAAAAGTTCAGAAAAGGGATGCTTGCTGAGACCAGGTGTTTCTGGGTGAGATCATTATCATATTCATAGATCCATGTACTCCATTTGGGCACCTAGGAAAAGGACACTTCATAAACACTTTCTTTGTATAAGCCAAGAAAACACGCTGTCAAGAGACAATGTGAGCACCTCACTGGGCCCCTTAAGGGGAAGGAACTCTCAGCCGTGCTCCCAGAACCTCTGGGGACTTGGAGAATCAAAAACCCCAAGCTATACTCTCTGAAACATCAAGGCTCTGTCACTCTAACATGGCAGTGTGCAGTAGTGTCAGAGTCACTAGGTACTGAAAATGTCTCTTCACTCTTGGAGCATTGTCAGAGGAAATCCTCCTGCTTCTCCAGAAAGCCGTACCCGGGAGGCTGCTGGCAGCCTTAGCCTCCAGTTAACAAAAAAGGCAAAAGCAGTAGCTCCTACTTCAGCAGTGAGCCTGTCAGCACAGCAGTGGATCCCTTAGGTCTCAGTTACCCAGCATCACCCACAGGCCAGAAATACTAAATGGAAAATTCCATCAATTAGCAATGCATGTTTTAAATCTCGAACCTTTCTGAATAGCCCTCTGCACCTTGTCTAGAGCGTAAATTGGCCTCTTGTGCAGGGGTCCACGCTGTTCACATTATCTGCCTGTTAGGTACTCGGCAGCCGTCTCTCTGCTCATGTCAGCTGCCATGTTTCACAGTGCTTGCTTCTGAGTATCCCTTAATTATTCAGTAACGGCCCCAAAGGGCGGGTAGTGATCCTGGGAATTTCATTATACTATATTGTAATAATTCTTACTCTTAGAACTAATAATTGTGTGATTAGCTGCTGCCAATATTGTTATTATTAGCTCAGTATCTCTCATCTATGTTAAATGTGATCTTAGGAGATAGGAGACCATGGTACGTTCTGGGCTTGGCACTATCCAAAGTTCCAGGCCACCACTTGGGGGCTTGAGTGAGGGAAGTTGACATCTAGGAAAAAATGAAGTTGTGTCTTCTCTTGACATTTAACCTACTTCAGTAAATTATTATTTTGAAGAGACATGGAAAGATGTCACTAAAGTCTTTTTCAGTACAAAGTTTAGGAACGGTTCTCTTTGATAGTTTATATTAGCTGACATAAAACTTATCTATAACTTACCGAATGATGCCGCATCATATGCAGTTTGCCAATCAGAACTCTCCATGGCTTTCGGATAATCTAAAAACAAATCCATGTGCCTCTTCTGTCGGTCTCTGCTTGAGGCACAGGAACAGATTCGGACTCTGAGGGAGTGGGGTGCCGAGGCAGCCTTCTGACAGATCCACACAGCAGATGTGGAGTCAGTGTCTTGATCTCTCGATCTGGGAAGGCACCAGCTCTTCATCATCTGCATGGAGGATGTGCATTGATCCAATCAGCCTTTTAGCTTGCTTGGTCCTATTTTAAGGCATTGGTATAGATAAGTCTAAAAATAACAGAGAATCAAGAACATATTTAAAAAGTCAAATATCCCATCCTACAAAAGGCTGGTGATAACAGCCTTTAAAAGCTAGGCCTGGAGACTCGGCCTAGAGGTTAAGACTGCTCTTGCTGAGGACTCACACACTTCTGCCAAGCACCCACATCCTTCAACCCCAGCTCCAGGAGATGCAGTGCCCTCTTCTGACCTCTAGTGGCATCTGTATTCATGTACATATACCCATATACAGACACACACAAACACGATTAAATATATATATATATATATTGTCATCTCTTTTTTTTTTTTTTTCCTTTTTTTGGCATATAAAAGTGGCAGCTCTTGCAAGAAAAGAAGAGTCAATGCTAGTCTGACTGAACTACAGACCATGGTGATCCCGATTTTGTGTCACTATGGAAATTTGCAGGCTATCTTCGATAGTTTTCCTGGAATTACCCCACACCCAGTTAGTGGTAAACGCCTATGGTTCAGTTATATAGGGTCACCCACAGCCCAAACATATTAAACAAGAGACTCCACAGACAATGCATAATGCACGGCATTATGAGGTGGTGTAGAAGCCGAAAATCTCACCCCTTTTAGGAAGGACATTATTCAGAAGAGTCTGACTCCAGCCCAGGACAGAGCATGTTGGCTGCCGATGTTATCTGATCCATGGCTCGGAATTACATCTGTTCATAAGAAAGTTTGCATCTTTTTGATGGAGGACAAATGGCCATGAGACATGAAGTCATTTCTTTGGTATTCCAATTCACTCATGCCTTTGAACTCTTAGGGTCTCCGTGTTGGAATGGTTACCATGGTAACCCTAATCTTACCATGGCAGACACTGGACAGAAGATCTGGTTCGTCATGTTGCACACTTTCTGGCTGTGATAGACAAAGTTCCTGGTTGTCTATATCCTGACAATTTCTTACATGAAAGACATTAGATGAAATAAGCACTCTGCTCATCAGGGCCACACTGTCCACACATGGTCCACATCGTCCAACACGTCTACATACTTAAAAAGACATACATGTCATGGTCATCCTACCTCACTCTTTTTAATTTTTAAAAATGTATTGTTTACGTATACAATATTATGTATTGTATATGTATATATGGGGGTGGGCACACATGTGGAGGCCTGAGGGCAGCTTTTTGGAGTTGCTTCTTTTTTTTGTTTGTTTTTTTGTTTTTTGTTTTGTTTTGTTTTTTGTTTGTTTATTAGATATTTTTTTTAAAGATTTTTTTATTTTATTTTATGTATATGAGTACACTGTAGCTGTACAGATGGTTGTGAGCCACGATGTGGTTGCTGGGACTTGAACTCAGGACCTTTGGAAAAGCAGTGCTCTTACCCACTGAGCCATCTCATCAGCCCCCTCTTTTTTTCTTAATGACTTATTTTATTTATATGAGCATACTGTAGCTGTCTTCAGACACACCAGAAGAGAGCATCGGATCCCATTACAGATGGTCGTGAGCCACCATGTGGTTGCTGGGAATTGAACTCAGGACCTTGGGAAGAGCAGTCAGTGCTCTTAACCACTGAGCCATCTATCCAGCCTGATATTTTCTTTATTTACATGTCATATGATTTCTCCTTTCCCAATTTCCCCTCAAAAAAAAAACAAAAAACAAAAAAACAAAAACAAAAAACAACAAGAACAAACCCCTGTTGCCTCCCTCCACCCACTGCTTGCCACTCCACCCTCTCCCACTTATTGTCCCTGGCATTCCCCTACACCGGGGCACAGAATCTTCACAGGACCAAGGCCTCTCCTCCCATTGATGACTGACTTTGCAATCCCCTACTATACACATGCTGCCAGAGCAATCAGTCCCACCATGTGTATTCCTAGGTTGGTGGTTGAGTCCCTGGGAGCTCTGAGGGTACTAGTTAGTTCATATTGTTGTTCGTCCTAAGGGGCTGCAAACCCTTCAGCTCCTTGGGTCCTTTCTCTAACTCCTTC
>JADRCD010179418.1:0-17407 GCA_019843815.1 Montemys delectorum
CAACACTATACCCACAGCCAGCTTGTGCTCTTTTAACAGACTGAAGAGAACGGTGCTTATTCACGGTTTAAAGCTAATCCAAGTTGAACTACAAGCCTTATGGCTTCAGCCTGTCAGTCCACAACTTGAGAGTAGGATCGAACATGTCATCACATTATGCAACTCCCATATAAAGTGGTTGCTAGGCAACCAGGCTTTGATTTGTGAGAAATGCCAGTTCTTTGAATCATGCTTCATTGAAAGACCATTTTGGCTAGCATATTTACGGTTCACAATTTGGGTTGCTTGCAATCTAATGTCTGTTCTTCAGCAGAAGAAATATTTTGATGCTTAATACGATTTCCACTTTTTTTTTCATTCTGTTCATGATCATGAACAAAACAACCAATGAGCTACCTGCCAAGCATGTTTTGCCGCTGAACTTATAACTAAAGCTGATGTTAGAAACTCATTGGGTCCAGAAGCTGACAATTCTGTCTATAAATCTCTGCACATTCATTCCAGGGTTCCTCTTAGGCTGAAGTCATAAGGCTTGTAGTTTCTGTGGTGGTGGTGACCTAGGCATTGGAATAATGAAGCGTTAGAAAAATCAAGAATCCATTGATATATTTAATGCAAGCAGTGTCTTCTTTCAACTGGCTCCTGTTCTACATTTGTTTTCCAAGTGTCTGCAGGGCTCACATGGTTTCATGGTCTTAGAATCAACTATAAATACTTTAAATCCCTGTCTTCAATCTACTTGTTATCAAATAGTACAGAATTGGCATGCAGGGAAGCAAGTACTGAACAAGAACAAGAGGGAGGCTTAGTTTTCCGTAGGATGTCAGAGGAATTGTTCCTGGAAAGGGACAAATAATTTGAGGGAGGAAGTATCAGTTAACCAGGAAAAGAGAGAGTAGGGAAAAGAACAAAGGAGCAAGGTAAACAGATTGAAAAGGAGTCCACAACAAGTTATTAAATAAGAATAGAAAATGATTAGAGGATTTAAAACATTTAGATTGAGTCTGCCTATATTGGGAGATAAGGTACAAAATTACTTTATTAAATTTCATTGACTGCCTTAGCTTTTTATTCCAGACAATAGGAAATAATTTTCTTTTCCATTGTGAGTGCTCTAAAACCTTATAAATCATATTCCATACAGGATATAGTACCTTGTCATATGATCCAGAGTGTTCCCTCCTAGTTTTCATGTTTGAGATTCAAAAAATAAGCTATCTCACTAAATATCTATGTAAACACTTTATTTGCATTTAAAATCAGATACTACTCCAAATGTGCTCATTGCTATAAAATGAATACTGAAAGGAAACAATTTAATAGAAGGATTAGTTTTGCCTGAAGTTCAAGAATCCATCATGTTGGGGTGGGGTGGCACAAGAACCAGGAAACTAATCATCTGCAGGTAGGAATCAGGGAGAAGTTAGGAAAGGTGTCTGACTATCAGATATCAAAGCCTGCCCACTGAGACTCACTTTCTCTAATGAAACCCATCCTTAAGATGGGCCTCATGCTGGAGACCACCCCTTAGATTCTTCAACCAAATGGACCTCTTCAAATGAGGCCCATTCAAGCCACAGCAAGCACATCCTTGTTCTCGACACTTTTCCTTCATCTTATTTCAAGGAGCCAAAAAAAGCTAGTTTGTTTTCTGTGAAGCAAAATTATTGATGATCTTTGAGCTAAACAGTGATCATTTAGACCATTGGTTCTTAACCTGTGGATTCCCTGTTGGGGATCAAACAACCCTTACACAGGTATCACATATCAGATATTTACCTCACAATTCATAACAGCAACAAAAGGACAGTTATGATGTATCAGTGGAATAATTTTATGGTTGAGGTCTCCACAACATGAGGAACTGTACTGTATTAAATGGTCACTTTAATACATTAGGAAGGTTAAGAATCACTGCTTTAGACTGTCTATCAGCTGTACAGGGAATGGAAATTTACTAGTTCTTTTAACAAGCCTCATTTTTGTGACTTAAGAGAAAACACTAGGTATTCTAATGAGTACAGTCCTCAGTGCAAGGCAGAAAAGCCATGTTTATTCAGAATCTATCTACACATACTGATCACCCACCCAGAACCACTTGTGCAGTGTGAGCATTGCAAAGGAACATTTACTTGCTTTCTTTTCTAGTTTTCAATCAATGAGTTCAAGTGAATTCTCTAGTTTTGGGGCAGCCCATTAATTAGAGCAATCCTTTCACCTTCATTTAGCACCAAAGCCTCCTCCAGTAGCCTAAAGTTAAAGAGCCAACATCGACTCAGAGGGGAAAGCAGATGCTATTAAATGACTCACTCAAGAGAGCACAATTTAGGATTGGAGCCAAAAATAGAGCAAGCTCACCAGGATCGCTGCCCAGATGAGAGTTATTTGACCAGTATTCAGTACCATGGGGTCTGATGTGTTAGCTGCAAAATGTCCCAGAATATGATGGACATTTTTATTCCCCTTGAAGGAGACAGTGGTCTCAAAAATTTAAATTTCCACAGTGACAGTGAGTACTACTAATGAATGATTTGGAATTTGTTAGGTTCTGTTTGTTTTCACTGTTACTATATCTTAATATCCATTATCTAATATCTATGAAGTAGAGCCATTTCCTACTTTTGAATGAATGGATTGCATCATACATTGGCTAAGTACCTGCCTAGATATTAGAAACCAAGTTGTGGACATGCTCCCATCTTCTTTGTAATTGTGTCCTTTATTGCTGAGCACATGGGTGCTAGGTGTTGCTCACACGGAATGAACAGCCAGGACCTGTTGGAACGGAAGAGCGCATGGGTAGAATGAGTAAGTAGTGTCATTTCCACAGACTCCTCCCTGCAGCCTGTCCAGAACCCATATGCTCTAACGCTTTCCATGTGAGCACATGAAGAAGCCTCAGCCAATACTCAGATGACACTTTCACTCTCACTTGGCCTACCCCAGAGAAGTCTCTACTACAATGTTCTTTCTGTGCTCAGTTTACAACTCTGTCCTTTTGTATCACATTGCTGCCCTCATCTTACTCTTTTTCTCTTCTGCTTTTCCCTCTCTGAGGCCATGTGATATGTGCCTTAATTGGTTTCTCTCTTAGACTCTGGAGTTTGAAAGTAGATGACTCTAGGTTTCAACCTAATCTGGTTTATTCTAACTATGAAAGTTTGACCATGGTGTTCATCTCTTTTTAATTAACCTAATAAAAATTTACAATTTGTGTTTTATAGAGTACAACACCAAAATAAACACTCCTAAAAATCATTCCTATGTGCTGTTTTGTCTGTTTACAAATATCTGGCAGGGTTATTTGTAGTTAAAATCTAACGTAAAGCCTCTTCTGCTGAGATATTTTTGAATCTGTCAGTATGTTTATTCAAAGGCTTAACTAAAAATATCTCATAGGCTTGGATGATGGCTCAGTCCGTAAAGTGCTTTCTGAACAAACTTAAAGGGCTGGCTTTGAATTCCCAGTACCAATAAGATGTAGAGACATAGAGGAAATTGCCTCTATGCTCTGATCTCCACATGCATGTATGCACTTGTACACAGCAACCAAACTATATACATATAGCACACATATGCACAATACATACATCCAGATAGAGAGAGGGAGAGAAAGAGAGAGAGAGAGAGAGAGAGAGAGAGAGAGAGAGAGAGAGAGAGAGAGAGGTGTAACAGAAGGTTCTGTCGCTAACATAAAACTACACGTAACAGATATGTCTTATTTCATTTGGTTACAGAATATGCTTTCTTTTATAAACCAAATGATTCAGAATTTTAAAACACAGCTGCTTCTACAGGTTTTGAATATGATTTTATATCTAAAATACACTGTTTTGGAATCATGAGGAAAGAATAAACCATGTAAGTTGTATAATACCTTGGCATATAGTAGGCATTTGGCAGAGAACTGTAGCAGAAATTCCAAATAACCTCTTTTAGATTCATATGTAGATGCTCGACATAGAATTTCAGTTCACTCACAGTGATTGGTGTTTTAGTAAGCTCCTGTCTTTATTCATCTCTATAGCCTAAATATTATTTCCAAGCCTGATTGGTTACCTGCACACTTCTTAAAGAGTGATATAGGCACAAGAGAAAATGATGGAGTTACATATTTAATTAGACTTCTACACTCTGCTTTAGGAAATCTCTCCAAAGAATCAGGGCTTGCATTCAACACAACTCTGCACATTGAAACAGAAAGTTAAGTATGGAAGTCCACCCGAAAGAGGAAACACACAGTGGCATCAGGTTGACCTGCAAAGGGAAGCATGGAGTCTCTGAGGGGATAATAGATGATGGAAATCCAATACTGCCCTGTCTCCTGAAATAACTGCAGTGTCAGGGCAGAGTGTATTGTGAGTTATAGAAGAAACTTTATTGTTGATGCTCAGAAAGTGAAAAATCAAAGGAACTGCAACAGGAAGTGTCACAGCTGTCTGTGACAAATTGTGATTAAAAATAGCCCATCTCTTTTTGGAAAACCAAAGCCTAATCTACTCCCCATAGATAATTGCTATCACTGCCCCGTCAGTGTTTCCCATGTCTCAGACTGGAGAATGTCTCCCCACAGTAATGCTCTGCAAGCCTCTACTGAATGCCTTTTGTGGTATTCAACATTGTGCTAGAAACTGGAATAAGGTATTCGCCACAGATGAAACTTTTCAGTAGGGCAATTTCCACCTCTCTTCAAAACTCAAATTCAATTACTATCCAGGCAGTGTTCCCTCACAGCAAAGCTGTCATCACTCTATTCAGCAGTATCACAGAAGTAACTCAATTTCCAGTACTACATAAAGGCAATGTCTGTGAACACCTTCATCATTGAGATACTTGTTACTTGAAGCACACTATTAAAACCAGGACTCAGATTTTTGGTATTTGGAGGAAGCCTTGCACTAAGTCTTTCTACATTTCATTGGTAAATAACCAGAATACTAAATCAAGCTAATTAATGTATTCATTTTAATCTTTCTACATTATTTCATAACACCATCTAGTACCCCCAAATAAATACAATTATGAGTTGTCAAGTAAAATTATACTAATGTTTTCTAAAGATTTTGTTTTCCATATAATTTTTTGTCCTAAGAACAGAAGCACTTTCATATCCTAATTTTAATTCTAACTCTTAAAGTTTTCTCTCCCTCCCAGCTCTTTTTCTTTCCAATTTATAGGTTTGCTGTTGATGGAATTTCCCCTATTATCCATATGCTAACATCCTCGTTCATAATGTAGTGCATTTAGAAATGATGCCTTTGGGAAATGACAAGCTTAAATGATGAGCAAGGGCTATTATAATGGACATATCATGAATAGACATAGGAAAACTAGATCACTCTCTAAAAATCCATGGGTAAAGGCAATCACCCAATCCAGGTAAAAGTTCTTACTAGAAAGTGGATGTGTTAGTATTTTGATCATCAGTTAATATTCGAGCAGTCAGAATTATAAGGAAATACTTTTGTCTTGTTTAACAAATCCAGTGCATGATATTTAGTTATAGTAGTCAAATAGATAAAAGATAAGATTCAAACCTGGTACCATGTGCAATTTTAAAAAAGTATTTGTATGTTGGATTATTGCCTTTTTTGTGTATGTGCATGACTTTACCAGCATGTTTATGTGCACCATAAGGGTACAAGTACCCATGAACCCCCAAAGCAGGTGTGAATTGAAGTGATACATGGTTATGAAGTTCTCTATGGGTAATATAAGCTGAACCAGATCCTATATAGATTCATAAATGGTTTTGACATCCAAACCATCTTTCCAGCACCTTCACATATGAAATTTAATTGGTTCACATGGAACCTAAAACTGGGCTTATTAAACTGCTTATTTAAAATATTTTAAGTGAATAGTTTTAGAAATTGAGCAAATGTAAACAACTGATTTTCTGTAAAGAGAAAAACAGTGAGAACATGCTACACCCAGCCAGCCCTTCACTCCTTTGGACACCCAGTGACCTGACATGCTTTCTCCAAAGGTGCCATGAATGGATGATGACATATTGACTTGAGCGTGTTTGCTATTTGTGCATGAATAAACTTTAAGAGCTGGCAAACAGTGACAAGTTCCTAACCATAGATTGACAGAAAGAGTCATCACATTTATGCGCCATGTGAATTGGTGACTGCCCTCTGAGAACCCTAATATATTGACAGAAATGTGGAGTTTTCTTTGTCCTAAAACCAATCTTATAGTCTCTTTTCCAGCTTTCACTAGAGTTACAGCGTGTTAATTTAGCTTGTGTCTAGAATCTGGCAAGATTTAATTTAGAGAAAAGATTCTGTTGATGGGAAGGAAACCTGACCAAGGTTCAGCATGCCAACTTCTTTCTCTAGTGCAGGTAAGGCTCGCATAGTTCCTCTCACCTCCTCTGAAAGCCAAGCTTCATCTCGCTTCACATTATTGCCATGCCGTGGTCTTCCTCCTTTTCCAAAGCCTATTTTCTTATAAACAAACTTAACGCATTCCCACTGCAAGCACAGTCAATAACCTAAGCCAGAGATCAGCTACTATAGGCTGTCCTGGAGTGTCCCCATGTAAGTAGAGTTTTATTATAGTATAGTAATCCTCACTTGTCCATGGGTCCTTTATTTCTACAGTGCTAAAATGGAATGGTTTCCACAGAGACCACTTGGCCCACTCAAAGCCTCACACACTTCTTCTCATTTCTTCTTCTTCTTCTTCTTCTTTTTTTTTTTTTTTTTTTTTTTTTGGTAGAAGCAGTATGCTCATATTTATTTGGAAATGGTACTTATTTTATTCAAAAGTCATAACATAATCTAATTTACTGTTTTTCTTTCAAAATAAAAAGATTACTAATGTAATTTTAATCATTCTCTTAGAAGAGATTTCTGTTTAAAAGAGAAATGTTAAATTTTATGTGAAGAACACATTTCTAGTTCTTAATAACAACAATACTAAAGATTTTAGAAAAAATTATATTTATGGTGACATATAAATACAGCAGTAAGCACATTTCTTATCTGCTCCTTTACTGAAGAAATTTTCTTGGTTGAGAGGCTTTTAATGACTAGTTCTATTTCCTTAGAGGTTATGGGACTGCTTATGTAGTTTACCTTATCTTGATACAATGTTGGTACACGGTATCTGTCTAGAAAAATCATCCATTTCATCTAGATTTTCCAGTTTTGTTGAATATAGGCTTTTGTAGTAAGAGCTGATGATTTTTTAAAAATTTTCTCAGTTTCTGTGCAGTCTCCCTTTTTGTTTCTAATTTTGTTAATTTGAATACTGTCTCTGTGCCCTTTAGTTAGTTTGGCTAAGGGTTTATCTATCTTGTTGATATTCTTTTTGTTTGTTTGTTTGTTTCTAAACTCTTATTTAAAAAAATGGATCTTTTATTTATTCGCATTTCAAGTGTTATCTCCTTTGCCGATTTCCCCTCCAAAAACCTCTATCCCATCCCTGCTCCTCCTGCTTCTATGAGGGCGTACCCCTACCCACCCACTCTTGCTTTGTTGCCTTAGTTAGGCATTCCCCTACACTGGGGCATCAAGCCTTCACAGGACCAAAGGCCTCCCCTCCCATTGATCCATTGATGCCAAATAAAACCATCCTCTGCTACTTTTGTATTTATTTATTTATTTATTTATTTTTGGTTTTTCAAGACAGGGTTTTTCTATATAGCCCTGGCTGTCCTGGAGCTTACTGTGTAGACCAGGCTGGCCTCGAACTCAGAAATCTGCCTGCCTCTGCCTCCCAAGTGCTAGGATTAAAGGCATGTGCCACCACTGCCCTGCCCTCTGCTACATATGCAGCTGGAGCCATGGGTCCCTCCAAGTGTACTCCTTGGTTGGTGGTTTAGACCTTGGGAGCTCTGGTTGTTTGATATCATTGTTCTTCCTTCAGCTTAAAGAACCAGGTCTTGGTTTTGTTGATCGGAAGACTCAATGGGAATGACCTTAATTGAAATACCCAACAGTGGGTAGAGGGAACCTGAAGAGACCACCTTCAGTAGATAGACAAAGCTCCAAGTAGAGGGACAGAGTTACCATACCACCATCAATATTTGTGACTCAGAATTGGTCCTTTCTAAGAGAAAAGTAGGGACAAAAATGGAGCCCACAGACTGAAGGAAAGGCTTACCAGTGACTGGCCCAACTTGGATCCGATGCATGGGTGGGCCCCAAAGCCTGACACTATTACTGTTGCTTTGTTGTGCTTACAGACAGGAGCCAAGCATAGCTCTCCTCTGAGAGGCTCTACCAGCATCTGACTGAGACAGATTCAGATATATATAGCCAACCACTGGACTGAGGTTGGAGACCCCTGTGGAAGAGTTAGAGAAAGGACTGAAAGAGCTGAGGAGGATGACAACTCTATAAAAAGACCAACAATCTCAACTAACTTGGACCCCTAGGGAGCTCCCAGAGACTAAGCCACCAACCAAAGAGCATACATGGGATGGTCCTAGGCCCACAGCACATGTAGCAGAGGACAACCTTATCTGGCCTCAATGGGAGAGGATGTGCCTAACCCTGCAGAGACTTGAGGCCCCAGGGAAGGGAGGAGGTTGGGGGGAGTAAAGTGGGGGAGCACCCTCTTGCAAATAGGAAGGAGAATGGGAAGAACTGTGGGAGGGGGACCGGGAGGCAATGTCTGAAATGGAAATAAATAAAATAACTAATTAAAAAATGAAATTTTCTTATCAGTGGTCAGTTCTCTATAGGAAAGTCAGCAGCCAAATGATCTCCTAGAATAGAAAGCTCAGATTTGGATAGATACATTTCTGTTTTTCTCTATCAAATCATTTGAGGTCTAACAGTCTCTTGATCAGTAGAAACGCATCTAAGCAACATTAAATCCATTAGGAGACACCAAAAAGCGAGATAGTTTGTTATCATCTATGTTTTTACATATATACAACTATAAGTTTTAGACAATTAGTTTTTATGAGTAAGTATCTTTATTTTCTGGAAAAAATTCAATTTGATAGGGAATCTAAAGGAAAATTGTTCTTTTTAATGATTATTTTGTGAATTGCTTTTGCTAACATGTAATATGTTGAGTAGTTTTATTCCTATAGGCTTTTAATCTTATGACTCTCTGTACTTCCTAGGAAAAGAGTCATGTCCATTTTCCTTTATTCTAACTAGTTATATGTTGACAACTTAAACAAGAGGAAGAATAGGTAGTACAGAAGAGAGGAATAGGAACAGGAAGATTGGTGATTTGCATGATGAAGGCTTTAGATGCACACAGTCAGAATTGGAGTTCCAAAGATAACACTCACGAGCTTTATATTTTAGGAAAAATTATTTAGCCGTCCATAGCCTCACCTCTCCCCTAACTCCTCTACTCCCATAAAACTGGAAGTACAGTTCTACATCTTGGCAGTATCATAAGGACCAAATTCAAGCCTGTGTGTTATGTTTTTTCTCTAATATTTAACAGAGAAGTTCACATTTAATTATCTTTCTCTTTCTATCCCCTTCTCCCTTAATAAGGATAATTTAATTAACTTGGTAATATTTATAAAAGTCCATTACACTTAGCATTAGTTATATCATTTAAAATAGCTGGTATGGCGTTTTCTAGTTTTGGAAAAGGAATTACCTCGGGCATTCCTAAAGTTCTTTTACTAACCTTGACAAAGATGAGTATTTGCTTCAGTCCATGTATGGATAACTTAAATTCATTTCAACAAAGAGTATGGAAAAAAGACTTTTATGTACTCTGGGCTCTGTTTTGTATGTGTAAATTGATATAGAGAAACGTGAATGTAACAATTTATGAAATGACCAAGTTATCATTTGTTGGTTTCATTGTTTAGATTGGAGTTGGTTGTGGGTTTTTTAATGTTAATGTTTGTTTGTTTGCTTTTATTTATTTATTATTTATTTATTTACATATTTTTTATTTTTACACTCCAGATTTTGTTCCCTTCCTAGTCTACCCTCTGACTGTTCCACATCCCCTACCTCCTCCCTGTCTTCCTGTCTCCATGTCCCCCCCAGACCTCTAAACTCCCTGGTACCTCCAGTCTCTTGAGGGTTAGGTGCATCTTCTCCAACTGAACCCAGACCCAGAAGTCCTCTGCTGTATATATGTTGGGGACCTCATATCAGCTGGTGTGTGCTTCCTGGTTGGTGATCCCATATCTGAGAGATCTAGGGGCTCCAGGTTAATTGAGACTGTTGGTCCTCCTCTAGGGTTGCCCTCCTCCTCGGCTTCTTCCACCTTTTCCCTTTTCAGCTGCTTGTTGGGTCTTTTAGAGGGCAGTCATTATAGGTTTCTTTTTTTGAGCGCTCCATAGCCTCAGTAATAGTGTCAGGCCTTGGGATCTCCCCATGAGCTGGATCTCACTTTGGGCTTGTCTGTTACTGGACCTTCTTTTCCTCAGGCTTTTCTTCATTTTCATCCCTCCAGTTCTTTTGGAAAGGAACAATTACGGGTCAGAGTTTTGACTGTAAGATAGCAACCCCATCCCTCACTCAATGCCCTGTCTTTTTGCTAGAGGTGGGCTCTACAAGTTCCCTCTCTCCACTGTAGGTTGTTTCACCTAGGGTCCCTCCCTTTGCTTTCCTGGGGTCTTTCACCTCCCAGGTCTCTGGTAAATTTTGGAGAGTCTCCAAAGGTGGCCTGTTTCCATTCTTTCTGCTAGTTCCCCCTACCTAATATCAGATCAAGTTCCTCTCTCACCCCGAACTCCCTCCCCTTTGCCTCCAAGGTCCTTCCCTCCCCCTTGTGATTGCTTTCTTCTCCCTCCCAAGTAGTACTGAGAGGTCCTCACTCGGGGCCCTTCAGCATGTTGAACTTTTTGAGTTCTGTGGACTGTATCTTGCATATTCTGTACCTTTTTTTTGCTAATATCCACTTATTAATGAGTACATACCATGCATGTCTTTTTGGGTCTGAGTTACCTCACTCTGGATCATATTTTCTAGTTCCATCCATTTGCCTGCAAAACTCAGGATGCCCTCCTTCTTAATAGCTGAGTAGTATTCCATTGTGTAAATGAACCACATTTTCTGTATCCATTCTTTTGTCGTGTGACATCTGTTTTTTTTTTTTTTTTTTCCAGCTTCTGGCTATCACAAATAAAGCAGCTACAAACATAGTGGAACACGTGCCCCTGTGGCATATTGGGGGATCTTTTGAGTATATGCCAAAGAGTGATATAGATCTATTTCCAATTTCCTGAGGAACCTCCAGATTGATTTCCAGAGTGATTGTACCAGTTTGCAATTCCAACAGCAATGGAGGAGTGTTTCTCTTTCTCCACATCCTCACCAAAATGTGTTGTCAGAAGAGGTTTTGATCTTACCAACCATTCTGATTGATGAAAGGTGAAACCTCAGGGTTTTAATTTGCATTCTCTGATTACTAAGGACTTTGAAAATTTCTTTAGGTGCTTCTCAGCCATTCTAGATTCTTCTGTTGTGAATTCTCAGTTTAATTCTATACCCCATTTTTGATTGGGTTGTTTGGTTTCTTGCTGATTAGCTTCTTGAGTTCTTTATATATTTTGGATATTAGCCCTCTTTCAGATGTGGGGTGAGTGAAGATTTTTTCCCAATCTGTATGTTGCCTATTTGTCTTATTGACTATGTCCTTTGCTTTACAAAGCTTTCCAGGTTCATGAGACTCATTTATCAATTCTTGATCTTAGAGCCTGATCCATTGGAGTTCTGTTTAGGAAATTTCCCCCTGTTCCCATGAGTTCGAGGTTCTAACCCACTTTCTCTACTATTAGATTGAGTGTATCTGGTTTTTCTTGAGGTCTTTGACCTACCTGAACTTAAGCTTGGTGGAAGGTGACAAATATGGGTCTATTTTTATTTTTCTACATACAGAAAGCCAGTTAGAGCAGCACCATTTATTGAAGATGGTTTCTTTTTTTCCATTGTATATTTTGGCTTCTTTGTCAAAGGTCAAGTGACCATATGTGTGTGGTTTTATTTCTGGGTCTTCAACTCTATTCCATTGATTAGCGTGTCTGTCTCTGTACCAATACCATGCAGGGTTTTTTTTTTTTTTTTTCACTATTGCTCTGTAGCAGAGCTTGAGGTCAGGGATGGTGATTCTCCCATAAGTTCTCTTATTGTTAAAATTTTTTTTCAGTATTCTAAGTTTTTTTCCTTCCAGATGAATTTGAGAATTGCTCTCTCCATGTCTTTGAAGAATTGTGTTGGGATTTTGGTGGGCATTGCATTGAATCTGTAGATTGACTTTGGTAGGATGGCCATTTTTA
This sequence comes from Montemys delectorum, assembly GCA_019843815.1. Lineage (NCBI taxonomy): Eukaryota > Metazoa > Chordata > Mammalia > Rodentia > Muridae > Montemys > Montemys delectorum. The sequence continues at coordinate 12,227 of JADRCD010179418.1, forward strand.
CTATGTTAATTTTGCTGATCCATGAGCATGGGAGATCTCTTCATTTTCTAAGATCTTCTTCAATTTCTTTCTTGAAAGACTTGAAGTTATTGTCATACAGGTCTTTCACTTGTTTGGTTAGAGTTATCCCAAGATATTTTATATTATTTGTGGCTATTGTGAAGGAAGCTTTTTTTCCTAATTTCTCTCTTGGCACTTTTATCCTTTGTATGAAGGATGGCTGCTGATTTATTTATGCTAATTTTATATCTAGCCACTTTGCTAAAGTTGTTTATCAGCCAAAGAAGTTCTCTGGTAGAATTTTTGGGGTTGCTTATGTATAGTATCATATCATCTGCAAGTAGTGATACCTTTATTTCTTGACAATTTGTATCCCTTTGATCTCTTTTTGTTGTCTTATTGTTCTAGCTAGCACTTTGAGTACTATATTGAATAGATATGGGGAGAGTGGGCGTCCTTGGCTAGTCCCTGATTTTAGAGAAATTGCTTCAAGTATGTCTCCATTTAATTTGATATTGGCTGTTGGTTTGCTGTATATTGCTTTTATTGTGCTTAGGTATGGACCTTGGATTTCTGATCTCTCCAATAATTTTAACATGAAAGGGTATTGTATTTTGTCAAATGTTTTTTCTATATCTAAGAAGATGGCCATGTGATTTTCTTTTTTAGTTTTCTTTTTTTTTTTTTTATAGTAGATCACACTGATGGATTTTGTATATTGAACCAACCTTGCATTCCTGGTATGAAGCCTACTTGATCATGATGAATGATAGTTTTGATGTGTTCTTGGATTCAGTTTGCATGAATTTTATTGAGTATTTTTGCATCGATATTCATAAGTGCATTAGTCTGAAGTTCTCTTTTATGGTTGGGTCTTTGTGTGGTTTAGGTATCAGATAATTGTGGCTTCATAGAATGAGTTTGATAGTGTTTCTTTTGTTTCTATTTTATGAAATAATTTGAGGAAGATTGGTATCAGGACTTCTTTGAAGAACTGGTAGAATTCTGCAGTAAATTGATTTGGTCTGGGCTTTTTTTCTTTTTTTTCTTGTTTTTGCTTAGGAGGTTTTTAATGACTTCTATTTCCTTGTGTGATATGGGCCTGTTTAGATAGTTTACCTGCTTTTGATTTAACTTTGGTATGTGGTATATGTCTAGAAAATCATCCATTTCATCTAGATTTTCCAGTTTTGTTGAGTATAATGAGATAGTCTTGTGTTTCTTGTATTTCATTATACTAATTTGGTGGATTGTGTTTATCCATTTATGTATGTTAAATTCCCACATCTCTGGAATGTAGCCAACTTGATAATACTATGTAACATCCTCATGTGTTCTTGAATTGGATCTGCAAGTATTTTATATCTATGTTTTTTACATCTATGTTCACAAGAAGTATTGGTTTATAATTTATTTTTTGATGTTGAATCTGTATAGTTTTGGTTTTTCAAGCCAGAAGTAGCATCAAGTGAGTTTTGGGGCTTTTGTTTTGTTTTATTTTTATTTTTAGACTTATTTCTTATTTCATTATTTTTATCTGGATGTGTGTGCATGTGCCTGCATGGTTTTATGTGCACCACTTGGGAGAGCCTTAAAGATAGTGCTGGATCCTCTAGAATTGGAGGTATAGGTGGCTATAATCTTCTGTGTAGACCCAGGATGGAACCGATGTCCTTATCAAGAGTATTAAGTTCTTTTAATCACTGAACCATTTCTCTATCCCTGGTAGGTCTGTTTTTAATCTAAATGTCCTGTCACTGAAACAACACACAATCTTCATAGTTTGTTTGATTTATAATAGTTTATGCTTCCCAATTCTGCTCTTTCCTCCCACACTCTCTCCTTCTGTCCATCTCCCTACCACGTGATCCTGCTCACTGATTTCCCAACCACACCCAGTCTATCCACAAAACTTATTGCATTATAATTTGTAATTAGGTATAATTAGAACTTACTACATCACTTCTTTGGGATGACATTAACCTTGTGGCTTTATTATCTCTGTCAAGTTACTACTTTCTTCCTTTATAGAAATTTCTCCCATCATGATCCACTCCAGGAAGAGGGGAGGGATGGTAGAAAATAAGCCTAATTGACACTGGCCCAATTCTGATTAGGGCTTTCCCTTTTTTGCAGTTCCCATGTAAGATGTGGACTTCTATAATGATTCACCAGTGTCTTATGATTTAGCTGTGCTTTGGTGACCTGGGCCTTACAAGTAGTCAAAGCACTTTAAGTAAGTAGTTCAGTAAGAGGCTGTGGCAGTTTGAACTTGCTTGGCCCAGGGAGTGGCACTTTGAGGAATAGGTGTGGCCTTGTTAGAGGAGATATTTCATTGGCTGGGCTTTATGACGTCATCCTAGCTGCCTGGAAGTCAGTCTTCTGTTTGCCTTTGAAAGAAGATGTTGAACTTTTAGCTCCTCCTGTGCCATACCTGTCTGGGTTCTGCCATGATCCTGCCTTGATGATAATGGACTGAACCTCTGAATCTGTAAGGCAGCTCCAAGTAAATGTTGCCCTTATAAGAGGTGCCTTGGTCATGGTGTCTGTTCACAGCAGTAAAACCCCAACTAAGACAAAGGCAGTGATCATCTACCTAAGGATATACATGTCTTACATTCTATGACTTAAATTTGTATCACGAAATACCAATAGAAAATTGATTTATTTCTCCAAATTCATATATAATTAAATACTAATTTTTTTATTTAATACTGTAACATATAAAATTAAGAGGCAGATAATACAATTTTCCTACAGATTTTTAAGAGAGTACAACATACAATATCATTTACCTCGTTGGTGTTACTCATTTTTGGAAGGGTTTTGTTTCAAAAAGTCTAACTCAGTGGTATATAGACCATGTTTTGTGTGACTAGGAGAAAGCTTGGGGTCAAGTTTTATTGGTTCCTACTCTATCAAATTCACCACCACAGCTGCCGAATAATTTGAAGGAACTATGTCTCAGTAGCCCTGTGGTGAGCTGCTGAGTATTGAAACTGCAGGAAAGTCAATCAATGTTGCATAGGGAGAGTACAGATCATAATCATCCTCTGTCCAGGAAAAGCTTGAACCTATCAGGTTTCATTAACTGTGCAATATAATTATTTGGGGGCTCAGCTATACTGCAGAAAGTCAGCGAATACTTGTCTCTGGCTACATGGCTCAGGTTCTTTATAATAAACAACAAAAGCTTCTGGATTTTAATTGTAAATTTGAACTTCCCATGTCTGCTTTTGTTCTCCTTGCTTAGCTATTCTATTATGTCTTATATTAGTTCATGCTACAGTTATTTTAACTATATCTTATATCAATTAAATGGCACCTCCTTAAGATCCTTTAAAGAAGCAGGTTTTCTTTTTCTTTTTCTTTTGGTTGGATTTTATGTTTCTGATTGGATTTGTGTACGAGACGATGAAATTTACGGAACCATAGAGACCAAAGCCTGCTACTATAAAGATAGGACCTCCTCATAACTTGGTGTTGGTGTCTAGAGAAGTTGGATTTTTTGGTATTTGAATAGGTAAGTAGCTTCTCTAGTTACTAGAAATGTTTGAAGGCATGCTCAAATTTTGTGTGCACCTGATAGAAATTAGCTAAAATTATAAACAAAGATATTAAGAGGCTAAACTGAAGAAAAAGTCATTAATTTGTTTTCTATTATTATTTTCAAGCTCATAAGTCCTGTCATAGTTATTCAAACTAGTCAGGTAGTGAAAATATACCATTTTATCTTTTGGGGAATTAAGTTTCTGTTAAACTATTACAGCAGTTGCAGAGTTTTGACAATGAATAAAATGCTATTGTAAGCCCACATTATTCTATGTCCCAAATGGTTTTTACAGTGTTTTCTTTCTAGTCTACACAACACACATAGACACACATGCACACACACACACACACACACACACACACACACGCACACACACGCACACACACGCACACACACACACATTCTGCAAGTAAATATACAATTTCTACATTGGTTTTATAAAATACAAAACAGCTTTTAAAATGTTATTTTTTCCTGGATAAATTTTTATATTTTCATAACTAAATTTGAAATGAGGCATTTAGACTATAAATATACATATAAATAATTTTTAAAAATGAGTAACCTGTTGATAGTAATTATTTGTGAGGTATGGTATTAAAAGTACATTTTATTATACATTTCTAGGTTTTACTAACTTTCTGTATAATTATTATTGGGTTTGTTTTTGGTTAAAACAAATAAATAGAATTTGTAAAAGAAAATGTAATTACTGCCCCAGTACCTTGCTGGTACTCTTAAAAAAACTGACATTTTCCAGAATTAAGTAGTACATTTTTAAAGGAAGCTAAACACATGATCCCATTAAATGAAGTATATTCAAGACAAGTTATTATTTTAGATATTTAATTATTTACTAAATCCATCTTTTTGGCCTTCAGTTGGAATTTTTTAGCCTGCCAAATAACTTTCTGAGTGGGATGAGGGAATTCCATGTTGTGAGTTTTACTGACAGATAGTATGGGAAATTATGAATATCTTCCTCTTAGTGTACTTGTTGTTGAATAATCCCACCCACATAATGAACATTAAACCTAGTGACATAGACATACTGTTAGTAAATAAAATATGGAAAATGATGGAATGTCAAATTTGAGGTTAGCTAACAATCTCACTCATTTCTCCTTTTCATTTATTTGTTCTAGAAAATTTTAAGAATACTATGAGTTCCTATATAAAAAGGACCTCATGTCTTTGACCAATATCAAATAAAATCTTGGATGGCTAACTATCAGAGGCATGAACTTGGGAATAGAGCACAGTCCAGCTGGTCTTGAACTAGAGAAACATGGAGCCAAACTGTGCTTGCCTTTTTGGTCTACAATTGTAACATGATAAAATTTTAGAGCAATTTGTACCACAACAATAAATAATGCAATAAGATATAAAATACTTTGGAGTTTTTCTGTAATAGACTTTGAGGTTTTGTCATATATATATAATATTCATATTCTTTCTTTTATTTAAGCTTTTTTTTCTACACTCCAGATTTTATTTCCCTCCTGGTCTATCCTTTCTCTGTTCTACATCCCATACCTCCTCTCTGTCCCCTGTCTCCATGAGGATATCTCCAATACCCCAACCCCACTCCACCAAACTTCTGTGGCAATACCACCCTGAATATGCCT